>NTHP01000237.1:519858-533150 GCA_003416845.1 Oplegnathus fasciatus
GGGGTGTCTGAGAATGGTGCTCTCAGCTAAGCCGGCAGCTTTTACCAGAGAATAATAGAATTAAGTAACAGACACACACATGCACACACACACACATAGTGCTTTCTGCTGGAATAATAGA
Source organism: Oplegnathus fasciatus (assembly GCA_003416845.1). Lineage (NCBI taxonomy): Eukaryota > Metazoa > Chordata > Actinopteri > Centrarchiformes > Oplegnathidae > Oplegnathus > Oplegnathus fasciatus. The sequence continues at coordinate 519,980 of NTHP01000237.1, forward strand.
TGTTGGAATAATGGAGCACGTGGCCAGAGGAATGAGGGGATTTGTCTTCAAACCAGAGTGAATTGACAAGAGTTGACTACAGGGGTTTGGACCAGCTTAGTCGCTGTCAAACAACTCCACACAGGACCCTCTGTGTGTTTGTGTTTGTGTGTCCTCGAAGGGGCTGTTCCACAGAGGCCAAATATAGACCTTGAATGTTTGAAATAGCAGCGTTATCCCTGACTAAAGATTGCTATCTTTGCACACACACACACGCACAAATCCATAAACACACAAATATACTTTATTCCCTTCAGGCCATGAGATAGTGTTGTTTATTGACTGTAGTCTGATAGCTAAGTGTTAGGCATGTAAATACAAACACAGAGACACACAGACCCACAATTTTCTGGCCCATTTAACCTTTCAATGGACACCCAAGGCTACACTGACCATCAGAGAAGACTTTACTCTTCAGAGGAATTTCAGTCTGATGGTGTCCCCGTGTGGTCGGAAATTGTAATTACACTTCAACAAGGGAATCTCAAGGAAATTGAATCGAACGCAACTGGATTTTTGGTTTTGTCTGTGAAGACGTTTCACCTCTCATCCAAGAGGCTTCATCAGTTCGTGCTTGTTTAACCAGGCTAGACTGGTCCAACTAGCTNAGTTGGACCAGTCTAGCCTGGTTAAACAAGCACGAACTGATGAAGCCTCTTGGATGAGAGGTGAAACGTCTTCACAGACAAAACCAAAAATCCAGTTGCGTTCGATTCAATTTCCTTGAGATAACTATGACCTGGATGAATGAGAATATTCACAGGCTTCAACAAGGGAAGGTTTAACAAGCGCGTGGAAAAATATTTGTTGTTAAACGTGTGAAACAGTAGTTGCATGTTTTTTGAAACAACTGTGTTAAACTGTAAGGGTTAAATGTTGGCATGTACTTAAACTAGTTCAATAGCACATAGACATATAGCTTATCAGTAGTAAATAAATGTATCATCACACTCTTATATTTTGTCTGTGTGGCCCGTAATGTAAAAGTTATAGTACAAAATGCTACAAAGAAAAGTAAAGAAGGAAAAGAAAAAATTAGGACCACAACTAATTTAGAATTTTTATTGTTGATTAATCTGTTGATTGTTTTCTCAGTTAAGTTAGAAAACTGTGAAAAATGCCCATTATGATTTCGCAGTCCAAGGTGGCATCTCCCAGTTCCTTTTTTTTATCTGACCATCAGAAAAAAAATCCAAAATATTCAGTTAATTATCATATATGTCAAAGAAACACAGCAAATCCTCACATATGAGATGCTGGAATCAGAATATTTGCTCAAAAAATACTGAAACTATAATTGGTAAATATTTTTTGTGTATTGATTAATCGACCAATCACTTAAGCTCTAAAACATCACACATATAAAAACAGATAAATATTGGGATGTAAGTTATTTGAAAAAAATCAATACTAGATTGTTTTCCTTATCTTTATAAATATCCACAGTAGCTCAACAGACTTCAAAGCTCCAGAGGGAATCAAGGGCCTTCAGTAGCGCTATCCACCGCCACCAGAGGGCTGTTGCTGGGCTAAAGGGCTCTGCCCTGCCCTGCTGCACCCTGCCCCGCCCCCTGGAGGTCTGAAGTTGCTAGGCAGCTAACCTGATAGAGACATTTTATACTGTGTGACTCACTTTTTCCTCATCCTCCTTATCCATTATCATGTGGATTAGTTCCTTTTATTCTCTGCCATCTCCTCCCTCGCTAGACTGCGGTTTGATCAAGGTTGAGTTGCGTAAGAATGTGCTTTCTTCATTTGTACTGATGGCCTGTGTGTGTGGAGGGGTATATCTTGCTTGTGAGCGAGTGTGTGTGCTTGCTCATCCATTGCACAGAGACACACAACAATAATGATCAAGGTCAACCTCACCCCACCCGTCCAACCTCCCATCATTCTTAGTGGCAGTTTAAGTGCATCATGCCACCATATGAGGTTAGTCTATGGACTCTAGTGACCTGATTGGGGCTCAGATGGCTAACTGAGTGAGTTGCCCTACACACACACACACACACACACACACACACATATTCACACCACAGTATATGCATACGAATACTTGTGGTAAATCTTCCCTTTTGGGACATCAGGCCGCACACCACACAACATATGCAAGCACTATACATTAACGTTATCCCAAACACAAATCATGCGGGTTTTTTGACATACCACATAAACACACATTGAAATCAGAAAGCGTAGTCTCTTGTGTATTACTGTCAGTGTGAATGACACATTACCTCTTTGCAAAACCTCATGGGAGTCTGAAGAGGTTGCCTACACTTTTTTGCCATATGCACTCAAGTTACCGCAACACAGTTTAATGTTGTTTTTTGTTCACTGCTCAGCACTCGTGCTCTTTATTAATCCTATTAATGTATATTTTGATGGAGGACTGACCGTGAAGGACGACTGTAGGACGACTTCAAAACAATGTGAGGTTTTAGACTTTCCTCGAAAGCATTTTTGAGTGAAATGAGGTAAAAAAAATACTGTAAAAGACAACGTGACTCTAGTTTTTCACGTTTATGTGTCACGTTTTTCTCTCACAAACATAATGTGTGTTTTGTGGACACCAAAGGCAGTGATGAACTAGATGATTTGCAGGGAGGGATAAGAATACATTAAATGTACGTCTGTTTATAAGGGATAACGAAGAGGAATAAGATAAAGAGCAAGATAAATGAGTCAGTCAGACAAGCTGCCAGTGGAGGTGAAGGCTAAGCTCTCAGGTTCAAAGAGAGGTCAGGGTTCAGAGTTTGTAGCATTACAGGTCAAACAGTAGTCAGGAGGTGGCAGCAGATAATGCTGTCTTTATTGTTGTGTTAAGATAAGAATAGGATACAGTGCACACACTCAGGAAGGCAGTTTAAGGATATGATACTACATCTAATCAATGTTAATGCAAGTCTTTTCATCAGGGCAAAACAATGAAAGTCAAAATCATTTTGTCTTTGTTAACCTCACTGCCCTCAGTCTTTTCATTTCCTGCAGCAGTCCTTGCCTCTACACACAGTTTACACCACTAATCTTTATTTACACACTGGATGATAAAGTTACACCAGACTTTCAGGGTTTCCACGCACATCTGCGGCATCTGTGTGGAAAGTAAATTCTGTCGTTTAGTTTCAGTCTTAAACATACATGGCACATGGCATTATGCATGATAACAGTAAACAATCATTTAGACTCTCTGTTAACACGTTCCATACTACTATGAAAATCTTTAAATCTTCCTAAGAAAATGCTTTTAAATATCCATTGATAAGTTAAGTAAACAAGCACTGTAATGTAGCCCAACTTCCCTGCAAGCGTGTTTGACAACTGCTGGTCGGCAGCTCACATTAATGAGCAGGTCTGCATCGTCAAAATTATGGTACTGATGAAAACACCCTTTAGTCCCTTATTTTAATGTATGTAATGTATTAATAGAGAATATAGGGACCATCAGAAAAATACAAAGATAAAATTCTGAAGTTGCCGTCTCTGAGTGAATCTGACCAACCTAAACCATGAACAAAACACAACATGAGTACATGTGTACCATGAAAGCACAGTTCTGCACAAACGCAGTGGAAAAGGTATATACAATATGTGCGCATTTGCTCATATACACTACGCAAATGCATTTGTACATCTGACAAGTGTGTGTCTAAGTAAGGAGAAGAGGCCTTCCTCACCCTTGGTGAAGTTTCTAACACCTCCTGAAGGCCCCTAATATAGAACATATAGTACACACACACACACACACACACACACACACACACACAGTACATGCCTAACTCTGACCCTTAAAAAATACTTTAACTTAGATTGATTTTAAACAGAATTAGTTGTACATTAATCTTAATGGGATTGCAGTGAAACCAATTTTGGGAAACCAAAAATACAAGCTGTCCCAAATCAACAGGTTTGGCTTGAAATTTGTCCCTAAATGTGGTCTTTTGACAAAAACACACACATGTACACACAAACACCAGCTCCCATATAACTGTCACAGTAAATGTGGGGTGCCGTCTGGTAATAAAAGCCTTCCTCTGTGGTGTAGCTGAACCCCTGTGTTTAACCGGCTCTGTGAATGTGTTACCGCTGAGAGACACACTCTGAAACTGTACTTACTGGGATTTAGAGTTTGGCAGACACACTCAGCCAAGGCTTTTGTCTTTTTTTAGGTGGAAAAAAAAGACAATTGTGGACTTGTGGATGCACTAAATGCTACTTTAGTGTGTGTGCATGTGTGTGCTCTCATGTGTTGCATCCAGGTAGACCTGTTTATCTGCTATATTTGCCCTTTGTGTGACAGAGTCTGGTCAGTGTGTATCGATGTCAGGCGTTGCCGGCCTCTGATGTCTGATTGGGTTACTTGGCAACCAGGTCGCTCTCATGTGACCATCTCCTCTCTGTGTCACGCAAACCTTGACAGCATGTGGAGTGTGTGTGTGTGTGTGTGTGTGTGTGTGTGTGTGTGTGTGTGTGTGTCTGCACCGAGGTGAAATTTATACTTTTCACCATACCTTTGTGATGTTTTTTTAGCAGGATATATCATTTGGTTGGCTTAGCAAGTTCTCCTTCAATTTGAGTAAAATTACAGGATTTAGTTTTTTCAGCATCAGATGTTTTATCTTCATAACCAGTGGTTTCAAAGGACTGTCTGATTCACTGTATCCACGTTGTCATTTGAAGTTGTAGTTTCTGTTTTACGCGTTTCTTTTCACTCGCTTTCTGAGAAGTGTCACACTATCATAAGCATCTACTATTTAACTTTGTATTGTGTGTCTTTTTGATGCAGGGGTGTGTGAATCCAGTTTATCTTCTAAAACCTTTTAATATGATTTGATTTCATGTAATTTAGCTTTAATTATGCTAGTAGCTTAAGTTAAGTCTGGTCTTATGTCTGGTCTTATGTTTACTTTGCCGCCTGTCTCCTTTCTTATCAAATCATATCATATCATATATATGTGAGGGGAGTGTCCCAAACTAACTTTGTGACCTGTAGAGCCTGTTTTAAACAGCAGCAGCAGAGTCTGCATCATTTCACTGCTAATCGCTGCCACATGCCTCTAATGATATAATCACATGTTGACGTTTTGCTGTCCTACACTCACTTCCTTGATACTACGAGTTGCTGAAATGACGCTGTTGCAGATTAAGTTATTGCTTAAATTACTCTAAACTCAAACCAGTTCCACCTGTGTTGGAATCTTGTATTTAATACAAACACTGGGGAAGAAAATGACCAGTACGTGATACAATACACCTGCCGATATACTTTAGATTAACTTTAAAAGTTTACATACACCCGTACAATCATCCTTAAACGCGGACATATCTGAGAACTCCGCAATGCCGTTTCCTTTCTAAAGTCACGGATACAAAAAATGCAGCGTTAAAATTTCCCCTCTATCAAAGCCTTAGTACTTTATTTTGATGTTCTCTCATAAGTTCTTAATTCTGTTATTGTCTCATTGTAATTACTGAATAATGTCTTTATCACAGGAGTAAAGCGGATATTAATAAATAAGCTAAAAGGCAAAATTTGTGACCAAGTGTAAACAATGCCGTTACCTGTGTATTTACATCAGTAATGATGGTAAGCATTGGAATAGTACAGGCCCATAATTTGACTCATGATCATTGAGAGACATCCAAAATGTAGATTTTCCATCTATAACTCAAACTCTTAGAGGTATTATTATATTATAAATTAATTTATGGTCAAAAAACCTACTAATTGATCCTTTTAAAAAACAAATACTTCAGGGTCTTCGTAGATACATAATTAGGCAACAGATGAAAGCAAAACTGTCAGTTGAAATCTGTCAAAGACTTACCTTGATTTTCTCTTCTGACCCGAAGGAACCAAACCAAAGCTGTTAAATGTCCACTGCAGATATCCGGTTGAACATATTGATTATTGTCACTGTTGTCACTTCCCTGTGTGCAGCTTTAAAGGATGAAAACAAGGAGATTTATGAAATGGAAGTGAGGTGGGGGGTTGAACCAGGATGCTGACCTCTTATGATGACCTTTGACTTTTCACTCCCCTTTGGGAGTTATGGTACTAAAACAGCTTTTCTTCCTGAAAAGAGGAAATCAATAGACTAAACTGCTCCTGACTGCATGTCTAGTTTAAGCCCTGTATTTATTGTAGGTTGTCCTCCATGTTGGTGTGTTGGTTTGAATTTGAGTTAATCATTTTCCTCATCAAAGCCAGTTAACATCTTACCCTGTGCTGTTTTAATAACTTCTTTTCATTTCATACTTGCGGTCCCTTCATTTCCCTTTATTGCTGCACAGTAGAGAGTAATGCAGGTTAATTATTAAAGGACTGTGGCCTTATGTGTCATCACTGCGGACAAAGGTCTTAAAATATGTGTGTGTGTGTGTGTGTGTGTGTTCCAGATTTGCTCATGTTTGTAAGTTACGCTTGGACATCAGTAGCAGGCAGTCGTCCCTTTGTGTAAACAGCAAGTGCTGAGATAGTAGATTTCCTCTCTAAAGGGAAAAAGAAAATGAGGTCGGGGACCTGTCAGAGCGATGGGGGTTTAAGTCTAGGTTTACACCACATCCCATCCACAAATCTGGGATCAGCTGTCAGCAGTGTAATGGATCCACAAAGGAGATCCACAATAAGGAGTTAAAGCTTCAAATCAGTGTTTAGACTTCCTTTAATTTTCTGTCTTCAGGTCTAATCAAGGTTGTGCAAGAGGAAAGTGAAAGGGATTGATTAGGGTTGTGGGGTTACTGTGACACGTGTGCTTAATACACATAAATATACTCATGCACACACACACACACTCACACACTCACAGCGCTGGTTTATTGTCACACCTTGGTGGTCACACACTCCCTCTGCGGTTACACTTGGGTGGGAAAACTCCACCTCCACCTCCCAAACACACTTGTAGCGCCCCATAAAGACTTTGTTTTTGTCCCAGAGGGCCTCTGCGTGCTATTTTAACCCACCTCAACTACATGTTGGGCAGCTAAATACGTGTTGCGTATTATATTTTGCAAAAGAATATACACCAATTGCCTGTTTCTCTTAAAGTATTTGAAAACAAGAACCACTTCAGTGCGTTCTCTTAAACGTTTGACTGATATATCTGTGTTGTGTGGGTGTTTTCATCACCCTGTTGTTAAGCTGTGTTTGGTGTTGTCTTGAGGTACTTCAATTTGTTGTTTAACTTGTTGCTTCCAGGACCTCAGGCAGAATGTCAGCTCCAGTAATGCCATGAGAGTGTCGTTAAACAGTCTAAAAATATATTTAGACACACAGCTTAATGCTTTAAACAATCTTAAAATGTGGTGGTTTTCTTGTGCAGTCTTTCTCCTTAGAGAGAGAGAGTATGTTCTCTCATAATCTGTCGCTGTTCTGGTCATTTATTGGATTCAAACTGGCATTCAAAATGTCTTTTAAATGAAACGCAACTCGCAATTAGCTGAGGGGGACTGGATTAAACGCTGTCTCTTTGTCTCACAAGGGGAAGCACCTGAGGGACTAGAGACGACAATGATAACGAAGAACATAAACAGAAGGACAAGTGGGGGCAAAAAAAGTGAGGGAGGGAAGAAAGGAGCGAAGGAGGGAGGAAGGAGTGGTTGCCATGCCGGCAAACGGATGGAGGGGCGGGGCAGAGATGAGGGATCACAGAAAACAGAGAGAAAGGGGGAGGGAGGGAAGGAAGAAGGGATGGGCTGACTCGTATTTCAGCACCGTGGCTACTAGGGTTGGGTGTAATCCTAACCCTAACTCACAACATGCATAGTCAACTCTCATAGTCAGTCACACGCTTACACTCTTGAGGACTGACCGAGACTGGAGTTCAGGGAATCCTCACCAGCACATACTTCATATCAGCCTGTCTGTGCGTCACGCTGCGTGCGTGTGCAGCAGGTGTGGGCTTCCCTTCCTGATTCTTGCTTTATTACTTGTGCTGATCAGCTGATTGGAGATTGAGGTCCAGACGGCTGTCAACACTGGAACTTTTTTTCACAACATCAGCATACTCTGCATGCTTCTTTTTCATCCACCAGCGAATGCACCAAAGAATGCGGTCAAAACAGCACGGAGAGGAAAAAGAAGAAGGTGTTGACAAAAAGTTGAAGGAAATTCTTTGGAAACCCTAAGAGGCAACGTCATCTTTGCCACCGGGCATTTACACACACACACACACACACACACACACACACACACACACACATAATAGAGGGATCCCTATTTAGAACTTGTGGCGGGAGGATTTCATATGCGAGTGTGTTTGTGCCAGTGTGTGAGTATGCATGTAACTTCATCAGGCTGGGAATAGACCCAGGGACGCTGAAACCTCTTAACCTCCTGCTCTGGCCTGGCGCTGAGACGGTGCGTGTCAGCTGGTGTGTGTGCTAACAACTGGAGATAACGACACTCAAGGGCACACATGGTTGTAAACAACAACCGCCGACTAGCTGTGATTGAAAAGTATCTTAAAGTAATTTGGAAACCTCTCTCCACCCTGTCATGCACCACCAAAGAATATTGCAGCCAGCAGTGAGTGTGCACGTACAAGTGTGTGCCGCAGAGGGGTGGTGATTTTCCAGATTGCTGGATTGCCTAATTACCCCTTTGGGTTTGGGAATCACGCCCGGAATCTTTAAACACAAAGACAGAGAAGAAAGAAAAAGAGATGATTTAAGTCACATAGAGATTAATTGAAGGAGAAAGAGGTTGGAAGTTGAGACTGTCCGGGTCAGAGTCATGATGTGGAACTGTGCAACCAAAGTGACGGAAAACTGGGCTATTGCTGAACTTCCTCCTGGAACTAATTTAATTCTTAACATGGAGTCTGAATAGTTTGAAGCATTGTAGCATGTGTGCCGACCTGGATGCTATATTCAGAAATGTTTGGAATCTCATGATCTGGACTTGATTATCTACCGACCAATGTAAGGATCTACATCTGAGGATTATTTTTCCAGATTAAAACTTGGTTTTTAAACACATTTTGATCCTCTCGTCTTGGACTTGCTCTCCCTGAACGAGGATGAGAGGGGACAGGAGGTCCGCTTCCTTTCGTAAGGAGAAACCCGCAGGCCTGTCCCGGGCTCTCAGCTGGCTCAACGTGTCCACCCTCTCCCGCCAGAGCAGGCGCATCTTCCACAGCCAGAATGAGCTCCATGCCGTCCACAGCCGCCAAACGTACTCGCACTCGCACACTCACCTTCATGCCGCAGACAGAGACGAGGAGGATGATGATGACAACTGGGTGTACCAACCTCAACACAAAATAGGTGAGAGGGAAGGAAAGACAGAAACAAGGAGGTGATCTATATCACTGCTTATTAATTCTGTTTGTTGTGTGTCTTTTAGTGGATACACACCCACCAAAACACATGGTATGTTTTGATTGGCTGCATCACAACTTGTCACAATGCTCTAAACTCATTTGAATGGATTTTTGTTCTCGCTCTCAAACAGGAAGCCAGTGAATGACTTGTTTACACGCACAAGCAAAGCAAGAAGTGGGTCACTGTCTTTTTATGGCCCCTTGTTCTCCGTCTCCACGTCCCTGGCACTTCCTGGTTGCTACAGTCAGTGGGGCTGTCAGGGGAGGGTCAAACGGCACTTTGTGTGTGCGATATGTAAACAATGATGCGTCGGGCAGGAAGCAGGTGATGTCACGGGCACAGTGATGTCACAGGCTGGTGGCGATGTGAGCGCAGGCTTTGGTGCCAGGGAGATGGGGTGTGTGTATGTGTGTGTGGAGGCTTGCACATCTTAGACCAAGAGATAAAACTGTAGAATAAGACGTCTTCTTCAATGACATTTGTAGTTTATATTCAGACATCATCTTGACTGAGGTAAGAATGCCATTTATACTTCTCTCAGTACCTCAGGGGTATTGTGTTTCCTGATCGGGCTTATTATTTATTGATCAGTTCATTAGTTGTGTGTGTGCATGCATGTGTGTGTATTTGGTCAGTGGTGTCGATAAGACTTTGGGGACAATGGTTGTAACTGTAGCCTAACCTTTACCTGAAAATAGAAAAAAGACACCGATGCTGCACTGTAGTCTCACGACTTTCTTCATTAACTCTGTCGTCGTGTCCAGCTGCAGTGACAGGTCTGTTTCAGCTGACTCTCATCAGCAAGGACAGCGAGGGCTAGTTTGACACCATAATCATCACTCACACTGATCATACCTCTTAAAATTACTTTCAATATTCAGATATCCTCAGGGAGGGGTCAGCTTTTGAATGCAAAAAAAATCTGATCTTGAAGATTGGACAATGTGGCAAAACAGCGCAATGTATAGTAGCTGTGTGGTTTGCCAATGGCACATACATGCTTACCTGCATGTTTACATGTGTCCATGATCATAGACACAGTTCCCAGCAATATAGTCTCCATGTGACTATCTAAACAGGATACAGTTTTGGGACTGTACTGAGACCTGTTCGCGTCATGATTTTTCCCGTTAGTTACCTCTCCTAAAGAAAACCAGGACACGTATATAAGGCGGTTAAACCTGCGTTGTTTAGTCCGGTTGAATCAGTTCGTTTTCCTCCTTGATATGATTTGTTTTGGGCAGAGCTGAACACAGTCATCATACTTGTGTGCAGACCAAAACAACCACCCCGAGACCCTTTAGAAGCAGTGGTCTCGGTTTGGTCACAAACGAATTCTGGAGCGGTTTGTTTGTGGTGGAAATGTGATCCAACCTCAATCTGACTCATACTCCGCAAGTTGGAGCTAAATGGCTCCCGCAGCCACGTAGCCAGGTGCACTTTGCATGCTGGGATGCAGACGAGCAAAGCAAACAGTTGCAAGCAGCTAGCCGGAAAATGAATCGAAGCCTGACCTGGACTGGCAACAAAGTATGTTGCCTTCTTAATATTTGTGCAGACGGGACCTTCTGCGGGACCTTTCTACCTGTCTTTGTTTTCTTGCTCCCGGCGCCGAAACATTTTCGCTTTCGCTTTTAGTGATGCAGTTTGGTTCGCTTGGATATTTTCTGTTTGAAAAGAAACAGAACCAAGGGGAAAACACATCAAGTTTACCGGCTCATTCACTGATTCTTACCAGAGCAAACAAACGGAAGGTTTAAAATAAGCGTCTCTTACCTGAGAAGTTTCCATTTTGTTTTTAGGCCTAACGGTACAAGTATAACAATGAACAATCGAACTCACTGCATACAGTACAGACTTCCTTTGTCTTAATGTATCCTCCCAATGAGCGCAAAGCTACTGGCGTAAGATCGTCTTCCTGACTTGACCTGACTTAATAAATAGATATTTTTTATTTCATCTGTTGTTGCTTTTGGCCAAACTGAAGTGGTTCTTAAAGACACGTGGAGCTATCTAAGCATAAGTTGCCATTTTGTTGCCTCACTGGAATGTGGAGCTTGTTGCTGTTGTTGTCATTTATTGCATGTCTCAATCCCTCCTAGTCACTCTATCACCTCTGAACCTGCCCCGTCCTAAAACAGCTCAGGGCTGCACATGGCTGGGATGGCTCGAGGGCCTCACATTCTTCTCAAAGTCAAAGGGTAGAAGCTGCGGTCATCATTAAAACCAAGGCTTTAGATGTTCACCACATTATTTCAGTTGATGTAGATGTTCTTACATTTTTGTTACATATATTTATTTATCCCAAACCTACAGATGGGTTTAGATATTTTTTAACACGCTTATAAAACAGACAAAAATATCATTAAGATTCAACAAATACAAGCAGATGAATCAGGTCACAACACATAAAATAGAAGGTTGAATACATTTTGTCTGTATTTGTTTACATTAGTTTAAACATTTGCTTCATTAAATTAAAGAATTGGTGAATTAAGTCCATCAACATTACAGAGAAACTTGAAAAACGAGGTGTCATACATTTTGTTAAGGTGTTTATTATCAGTGTTTATTACATTTATCTGTGTGTTCCTGGTTTTGTATCTGAGCCGTATCTTTATCTGGATGTCCTATACTCCATGTTGTTCCTCTGTTTGATCTCTCTATCATCCTATTCACCCTATTTTGAATAGTCCATCATGTCCATGTTTGTCCCTCATGTAGTTCTTAAAAATACTCTTTTATCTAACATGACTTTTTTGACACAACTCATTTTAAGTCCTTCATTGGTGATCACTGTTAATTATGAGTCTGATAGGTTTAATAGTTTCCCTATTGATTATCTGGTAGGTAGAGTCAGGAAGTAGATCTAAATTGGTAAATTCCAATCTATAATAATTTACTTGTTAAATCTAAAAGGAAGGAAGGGGGAGTGTTTATTGATTTTGTTATATTAGCTAACAGCACGACTTGGAGATGGAGAGAATTCACTAGAGGATGAAGAAATTAGTTTTAACAGCAGCAAGACTGATGTCCATGTTAAGTCAATCCTTTAACACATTGTGTTATTTGACTGTTTTTGTTTTTCAGTGACTGATGCTCTCCCCCACTGTGCTTTTTTCTACCTCACACACCCTCTTTTTTTCTCTTTCCTTCTCTCTCTCGGTCATACACACAGTCTATATCTTTTTATAGCTAATTCTAGGCCAGAGACAGTGTCAGAGACGGGTCAATATAAAAAATATTCCATCCATAGTACACAGACAAGCATACACACATACTGTACATATGCGCGCTGCACACCACACAGAGGAAACATCTCATAAGAATACCTCTCTAGTTTGAACCTGAAGTATTTATAACATCTGGATCTTGCCTCCACACGCCTGCCAGGACCCATTACAAGACACATGGGCAGCCGCGCACCATGCCTGTGTGTAAATATAGCCCTAAAATGAGTGCCTGTGGCTCCAAAACCTGCAATTTTGACGCACCCTCCAGCCTGACTGGTTGGGTGTTTGCCCTGGTTGCCAAGGTAATGGGTGTGCGAGTGAGTGTTTCCTGGTGTGGTTCAGTTTGACCTTCCTATTGGGACAGCGCTGAACCAATCATGTGTAAGAGATCCGTCTGTTATACAACCTGCTATTGGCTGTCCTGGTGAAGGCCTGTTGAACTTTAATTGACTTGAGGTGGATCAACAATACTGACTTGTGACTGGGATCAGAAAAACTATAAACAAAACAACACAAAACTAATTAAATATACTTTGTGTTGTCGATTCTTTTGGCCAGCATTTCATAGAGCCAAA
>NTHP01000237.1:533157-563111 GCA_003416845.1 Oplegnathus fasciatus
CCGCTTCACACACAGGTGAGTTGAAGAGCGATTCTTTTGCCTTGTTAAAAGCCGAACTGTGCGCCACTTGTGATTTTTCCAGGAAAGTCACTCCTGACACCCGGGTCATAATACTGCAAACGCAAGGGCTTTCATCAGTGGGACGTAGGCTCCATCACCATTGTGTTGCTTCATTCTGTGATACACAGTGACTTAACAGATGTTTATTTAAATGAAAATCTTCGAGATTATATCTTTAATGTCTTAAGTACTGCAGGTGAACAGTAGTCCAGTATCCCAATTCCATACTATATACTAATAGTAAATTGTTTTTGCAGTTATTATACAAAAAAATCAAATCCATACTAACAGGAAATAATAAAATACTTGTACTGTTGAACAGCATTGACACTTTTTAATGCCACTGTCAATAAAAATGTACAAAGAGAAAGCAAACTGTTCTAAGCATTTTATACTTTTTAAGCATTTATTATATGTTATATAGCTAGCAGTAGATAGTAACATGAGAATAGAGGGAGAGAGGGGTGTGACATGCAACCAAGGTCCTTGGTCAGAATATATGGTGTGCGTCTTAACCACCAGACCGTCAGGATGCCCCAAAGATTTGATACTTTTTCGTTTCATGAGACGTTCCTGGAACTGTTCCACCACCATCCAATATTTGTTTTACTTTTTCCTGCTGTGAGCAGCTCCTCAGTTTTCTTGTGTGATGTGTTGTGGGACAACGGCACACACAAAAATCAAGTGGACTTAATATGCATATACAGCTCACATACTCAAAACCTGCTTAGATTTAGTATATATTGTAGAATTGGGGCACATTTCTTTTCTGTTGCCCAGCAGAGAAAAAGCTCTGATCATACGGCCCGAAGCCTGTAGGTGGCAACAGTTAAATAGTAATAAAAAAGAGGTGATTGTATTATCACTGATGTTTTCTCTCAGCCTCCTCCATCAGTAATTTGAACTCACACCTCCTCTCTCTGTCTCCTCTCCTCTCTCTTTCCTTGCTCTGTCACACACATACACAGACACACAATGAGCTGATCAATCTCCTCAATCAAACCTATTGATCTCCCCTACGTGGCTGTATGTCTGAATCAATCAGCGGGCAGGCATGATGGCTGTTCTGGAAGGCCATGTCAAGAAATAGATCATGCCTCGGGCAAGCTGCTGAGGCCCCCCAGCCTCTCTGAGCCTGAATCCCTGTCTGGCCTGTATTGGCAGCTGGGGGATCTGGGCTTTACATGATTACTTTACTGCTTCTTACAGTATATGCTGTTTATGCGTCGTGTACAGGAAGTCACCACATGAAATGAACTTGATGACTCTGATTCTAATTCGTTGAGATATCTGTTTTTGGCAAGTAGGAGTGCACCGTGTTAACATGCAGGTCGGGAGATTTTAGTATTTATTAGAATTTTGTGTGTGATGTGTTTTTTATGTATCTACAGTATCTCACTGTGGTTTTAACCTTCATTAACACATTTAGGGCAACAACATATTGCCCTAAATATTTAGCATACCTTGGCACACCAGTGTTGTGGTAGCACCAGAATTGGGTCTCACATTATAAAATGCCATTAATGAGCTGTTTATGAATTTAGGCTGTATGAAAAGGTCTTTTAGGACATATTTGTCTGTGTGAGATACGTAGTTAAATTTGAGAGGCTTCAAAAGAGACCAAACTCTTGTGTAAACGGTGGGTTTTTTCAACTTGGACATTTCCACACACATGGGGCACACACACACACACACGATACACACTCATCATCATTATGTAGTCCATGTGTAAATCCAGATAAGCAGATGATAATTCGCTGTAGGGGGGAGATGTGATGTATAAACCAGCAAGGCCTCATTAAAAGACAGACATGGAAATCTGGTCATGTGGCCCACAGCCCAGGGCATATACACACATTCCTGCTGTACACAGAAATATACGTTTACACATACATGCACACGTAATCCTAAATGAAAGATTTATTAAATTTACCACTTTCATGGTCTTAAACTGTTTCTAATCACCTTTTTCTTTCTGTCTTTCTCTCCTATGTGCTGACAATGATATGGTGATTTTCAGGTAAGTCAAATCTTTTTCCCTCTGATCCACATAACCTCCTTTTTATGTCTCTTTTAGTTGATCCCAGATCAGACCCACTGTATGCTGAAAACCCCTACAAAGCCTGCCACACGTCGCAGTCGAGTTTTAGCCTGCATTAAATCGCATTAACTCGTATTTCCCACTAAAAACCTCAAATCTCTGACTTGCACCACCCACCTTTTTTTTGTATCATATTGTATGTATCCTATTACCTTTGTATTATGGGATCTAATCCATGAATGCCCTGACTCCATGATGAGAAGGGGAGGTAGAGGAAAAACAAGCGATTATATCTGTGAGCATGATTTGTAAGGGGATAGCGGTCTAGGGCTTATGTTGATAGGATGCACTGATGTTGCCCCAACACGATCCAGAGGTGAGAGCTTATAATCCGCCTCACCACATATACAGGAGCTGTGACGATGCTATGTGAAAGGAGATGACATGTTTCAGTCACCTTTAGCACAAATCCAATCATGTTTTTCTCTCATATGGTGTGTCTTCTGAGATTTTCTATTTATTACTACTGATCACTGATGAATCTGTTTTAACTGAGAGCTCTGATAGGGTCAGATTTGTCCAGTTCCAGTTTCCCTCTCATCGCGTGTCTTAACTGTTCGTGTCACTGAAGTGTTATGTTTGCTACAACAAGCTTAGTTCTTATCTTATTTAGTTTTTATCTTGCACTGACGCAGAGCTCACAGCGGACAGTAACAACGTGTCGTGTTTGTGCTGCACAGGATACGATAGAAGATGTGCCGTACAGTGAGTTACTGGCTGACGTTTAAGATAAGATATTGTCTAATGTGGGGCCTTTGTCTGCGAATAAAACACTGTCATGAGGGCTGAATCATGTCAAAGACTGTATTTTGGAGAATGACAGTAGCGGTTAGTTGGAATGCCTCTGAGTGCGGTCTTTATATCCTGTAGTTAAAGTACGAGACTGCCATTTAACCAGAAAACCTGTGTTGCCACGCGGACCAGTGCTGAAATGTCCTGAAGAACACAATTTTTTAAATCAATCAGACATCAGATTTCACAACTTGAGAAAAAAGAAGGTGTTTTACAAAATATTATATCCATAATTTTCAAAATGGATACAATGATAGATACAACCAAAATTATAATAGTAAAACAAATATAAAGAATAATAACTAATAGATGAATAACTGAATAGATAAAATACTTGTAATCAGATCATTTAAACAAAAAAGCTCTGACATTTGGGGAGCTTTTGAAAATTTTCATCTGCCGCAATTATTAGTCTCTTCAGTGTAGCGTAAGCTTTAGTGAAGAGACTTAAAATGTGACATTTAAGTCACATGCTTTATGTAAGTCATGATTAATTCGCCAAGTCTGTTTCCATTGCACTTTGTCACATTTAGCTTTTATTGATACACCAACTTCTCCTCCTCAGCCAAGCGTAAAAACTTTTTAGGAGATATTTTTTCCCCAAATTTTTGTCACTCATATAGCTATATGCTGTGACCTAAATCACCTAAATATTCCTCAATAAAGAAGACATTAATAGGCAAACAAAAAAGGCTCTTAACGTGACTGGTTAAGAATAGGGAAGAAATTCCACCTCTCTGCTTTTACCACTTCAGCTTTGTGAGAGTCATTAAGCAGACCTCAAGTGTTTCTTCAGAGTTGAGGGTTTTATAGTGAAGGTTAAAGTTGAGGCTATTTTAGCAAAGCAGCATCCAATTAAGGTGGAGGTTTGATGAAGTCAGGTTTTATTGGCTGGTTAGGTGGATCTATTCAGGGATTTGTGTACATTTTTAAATTGTTGATTACTTCCGAGATTGTGTTTTTGTGGCATTCTCATTTTATGCGCTCACAATTATGCGCAGAGGGGCTCCATGTCCCTCATACCGTCACACTTACACACACACACACACACACCCACCCACCAATCAGGCCATAATTGGTGACATCTGGTCTAGGCAGACGTGTCATAGCCTGCAAGCCAGACTGGGGTGGGATTAACACGTTCATAACACACACACATGCACACAAACGCACTTGGACAGCACAAATTTTACAAATGTGTGTGTGAAATACTGCACTGCTGTCACATTGCTTTATTGTAATTATACCACTTTATTTTGTCCTTTTTTGTAACCTTTATGCAGAGTTTGCATGCCATACCAAAAATAGCTGCTTGCACTATCAGCCACTGTAGTGTTGTGTTTCAGTGTCTAACTAACAGACCTGATGAAGAGACTCTTTCTATTATGTCACTATCATATATTATAAATACCTGTATGAAGGATTATAACCCAATGTGTAGAGTAGTTTAAATGTCCCTGTAACCCTTTTTTACTTTATGATGTCACTTTATTGCAGTAATCGCTGTAAGTATAAACATTTTCAAGGTTAACTGTCACAATTGCTATAATTAACCATTTTGCATGAAAGGTTGTAGTGTTCGAACATGATGGTGCTAAACCATAATGAGTGGAGCCATAAAAAGACAGCTCATTTCTTCAAGTAAAGTAATGCACACAATATATTCTGCATGCTTTGTTATGCATGTATCTATAATACATTATAGATTGGCTTCAGAATAGAAGTGAATGCAAATATGAAGCGTTTCTGAGTTTTATATCACTTACAATAAATTAGATTAGGGGATGTCACCAGGTGCCTCGGGCAGGCCGAGTTTGTGACTCCTCTCATCGGTGCTAATCAGCGTAATCAGTGGATGTTGTGTTTGATTAATGAATGAAACCTGCATACTCATACTGAGTTAAACCATTACCCAGCTCTGTTTATTGGCCCTACATTATATAGTTTGTTTAATGAGGCTTGAGTGTTTTTTACCTTTAAGCTTTACCAACCCTTTAAGCCGTAACCAACTGTGTTTCTGCAGTGAAAGAGAAAGCCATTACAGAGCCTCATTGGAAATCAATGGCATTTTGTATTCAGCTTATCTAGTCTGGAGTAAGCCAAACTTTGAGTTGACACATTTACTCTCTGTTGTCACTGTGTTCGGATTTTTGGCACTCCACACCCCACATTAAAGGACACTTACGCTGCAGTGCTAATTGTGTATTGATTTGCCATTGGATACTTTTTGATGAGGGTAATTAATTCGTGTCCTTTTTGAGGCTTTGCTAACCTTATATCACAAAATCCTAAATTGCTGCTACAACAACTTGATTTTCTACTTACAGTTGCTTTCTAAGAATCTCTTCTTAGCTTCTTTGTGAAATTCTGTTCACTGCTTCTTTTATAAATTATATGTTTTTTTCATAGTAATATTGTAAGGGCAGCAACTTAACCCCTAAAAGGAAAATGGTATTTTGATTTGATAGTGTTTCTACAGTCTGTGAGTGAGTCAGTATTTCTGTCCCCCACCCGTGTAATGCTGCTGGTGATTCAGAGTGGCCAGCGTGGAGTGTTTGGGATGCACCAAGCTTGTAGCTGCTTCTGATAACAAACAGTTGAATTGTGGGGATTAAAGCGATTATATTTGATCAGCGCACAATGGATCGGCCTCGAGCCAGGGCCCCCTGCCTCACTCTGAACTGCTGACTGCCCAGATTCTCTACAATCACAATCCTCTACCAGGCTCAAGCTCGGTGTGTGTGTTTGTGTAATTTTGTTTTGTGTTTTTGCCTGCCCTAATGAGACTATAGATCTTATATAAATTAATTTATATACAAAATATATTTATATATAGATATGTATACGCTTGTGTGTTAACTTTTGTGTCTGCATGAAGGACGCCAATCATGGGATGACAGCAGCTTTAAGAGTTTTAGATCGAGGCTGGGCTTCTGGCTCTCTACCTCTTAACACTGACGGGGGCGGAGAGATGAGGGGGGGATTGTGAGTGTGGTGGAGAGACATTCAGAGATGCAGAGAGAGAGCGAGAGGGGAAGCAGAGTGGGGGGGGTCGCGAAGCAGTTTCCTGCGGTGTAGAAGTTGGCTAGCTGCCACTCAGAGCGTGTGCATGTGTGTGTGAGGGGAGATGTCGAGAGAGGAGTGTATGTGTCAGGATCTGTGCGTCTGTGTGTGAATGCTTTGACCGAGCGGTGTAGAGAAAGAGGGAGAGAGGAAGAGGAAAGGAGGGCAAGAAAGAGGGAAATCAAGAGACGGAGTGAAAAGGAAGAACAGAGGAAGAAGCCGGTATTTGTTTCTTGTGGATAAATGGGGAAATAAGCGAGGAGCCATGTTCTGTCTGAAAGGTAAGTGTGTGTTTGTACATTACATGAATGTGTTTGCATCATCCCAGTGTGAGTGTGGGACTTTTCCCCCAGACTTTATTAGACAAAGAAAAGTTGAACTCCATCTCTCTCCTCTCTGTGGAAAGTAATTTCTGTCACAGCGGCTTCCTCCACACAATATCCTTCCTCATGTGTTTTTCTTTAGTGAATTAAACCCTCCTTCTTTCTCTCTTTAATCATTTCTTCCTTTGTTCTTTTTTCCCTGTCTCTGACTCGATCAGGTTCACTGACTTTAATCCTACCTCTCCTTTTTTTCCCCTCTGTATATTTGCTTTTTGATCGCTCTTCTTCTCAGTCGCTCTCTGATTCATTCTTGACTTCAGGGAAACATAAAGAGGGGCCAATATTGAAACCTCTATGCAACTCGCTGTATGAGCTTCGAATTTGCTTTATCAAACTTGGGAGTGTGTTTTAGCAGAGACGAGTGATGTGCGTTTGTGTGTCCGAGTGTGTGTTGTCCGCAGTAACAGCTGGCAAAGCAGCAGTTGCTGGGCTGCTGTCCTGCAGAGTGGGGCCATGTGTTGGCTATTACTTGACTGACCAGTTGAAGTGAGACAAGGGGTAAACTGGTTACTCTTTTACTGGCAGCCTCATTTTGCATTTTGGTCTTTTCTCACACACTCTTTTTTCATTTCATTGCTTGGCTATATTACAATACACTTTATGCTCAACGTATGACTCAAGCTCTTTCCTCTTTGTTTTACACACACACACACACACATACACAAACACTGACATCACCATCAGCCGTGTATTAATGATAAAGGCGTGAAGTTGTCCAGTAGATGAAATGAGTTGACACAAAGGGAAACAGTTGTAAGAACATCATGTTGGTATCTTTACCCATCATGATCTCGATTAAAAGCCATAAGGTTCTGTTCAAACTTACTCACTTCTGTGATTTTTGAATATGATAAAATGTGAAGAAAATTGATATGATATAGTCTTGAAAAGTTTGTAAATTACAAAAAAATGTTGCGGAAAAAAAAATTAAGTTGATCACTCCTGTAATTATAAAGCTGTTGACCAGCTCTTATTCTACATGTTTAGGTAGTAGTTATTGTGAAGAATAACCTTTAATTTAGCCTAGTTTGCACTTGTATTGCCCGGCAACAGTCAGCCTAAATAGTGTTGTTCAAAATGAACACTTCAAACGCAGAAAACAACACAAGATTTGGAAAACGTGAATTTTTAACTTGAAAAATATGTGGGAACTGCAGGCCTACAGATGCAATAAAAGGAGGAACAAAATGGTGCTCAGCTGCGCCTTACTAAATGGTCCAAACTGCTGTTATCTCAGAAATGAGGAAATCATCCCTCTTGTGAACCAACAGAATTTTCTCTTTTCTATAGCCTGTAGATTTATGGCCTCCAGAAATGAGGTAATATAAACTGAACACTGCAAGTATTCATGGCAATATCCCAGTTCATCAGCTGTACGCAGTAATTTATGTTGTCAGCTACAGTTTCCTCACTATGTGACTCTGGTCAGATTTGGAATATAGAGAGAAACAGATGTGGGAGTTGTGTTGGAGAAAAAAAAACAGTTTTGTTGGATGAAGTAATTTACCATTTTAAACAAGATTGCCTGGTTTAACTTTGTATGTTTGACTTTTTTGTTATATTCTGACCAACCAACCAGCATGGTCTTTTCCCTCCATACATGTTCATATCATCCTGCAGAATTAACACTTTGTTTAATGTTTTAAAATTGTCATACATACAAGTTATAGACATTTAGACCCCACTTCCATCTGTCAGCTGTAGTTAAAGACAAAAACAACACTAAAGGACATGACAAACTGACCCAAATACTGTGCATTACATTAAACACTGTGATCCAATGAGTAGATTACTCTGCATTGGTTGTCAGTTACAGAATGTCTGCTTGTGTTATGATTTAAACAAGTCCCCTCAGTTGGTGTTGCCAACTCTGAGGCAGATGTGACACATATTCAGTCTATGTTCCTGCACATCCAGCTGTGGCCAGAGTGGATTCTCATCTGTTTTACACACTTACTCCCCCCCTCTCCTGCAGTAAAGCCTTGCATTTTAGTGTAAGCCCTTTGCTAGCCGCCCAGACCACTTGGTGTGGCTTTTGGTATGTTACATAAGTTTTTTTCTGCACTTGGGCTCCACTCTAGTAGAATATGTTAGCCCAGAAAGGAGACATTAGATGGCACTGAGTAGGAATTAGTTGGAGGGATTTTGGGAACCTTGTTCTCACTCAAATTGGAGGTTTCCTGCACTGCGAGGGTTATAGAAATGTGACATTTCTGTCCATGTTAGTGAATGTAAGTCCTGTCAAGCTAACTTATTGCGGAGAATTCATCCAACCTCCTTGTTGTGAGGTCAGTTAAGGGCAGCTCGGGCCATGTCCAATCTGGAAGAACATGTTTTTAGCCGAGTGGAACTTGGTCCAGTGTTCCCTGGTTTGTTTTCAACCACTCTGATTGCAGTTCACCAGGATGTGTGCACATTATAGCGGCTTCAGATGTTTTGGTTGCGGAGAACAGTTGAGGGGGAAGTACAGATGTGCCGATCCAGCCATACGCAGATGTTTCGTTGATGAAGTGTTCACTTGGACTGTTTGGAGTAGCCTGAACAATCATCAAGTTTGAACAAGTTTAGTGTAATTAAGTCATCATGTGAAGTATTCTGCTTATTTAATGACTGAATGTTATTCTTCATTTGTTTGTGATAGGTGAACTATGTATATTCTGTCATTTAGTCCATGACGTACAGTAGATATTCAAGCCTCGCTAAATACCTCTAGTTGAGACAAAATGTCAGATAATTGATCAATCGTTTAGGTAATTTTTCAAGCAAAAATGCCAAACATTCCAGTTTCTCAAATGTGAGGATTTGTTTTTTCATCATCATTTTAAATTGAACATCTAAAAAAGACAAAAAAAGACATTTGAAGAAGTCACCTTAGACTTCAAAAATTTGTGATGGGCATTTTTCACTATTTTCTGACATTTTATGGACCAAATGATTAATTGCTTAATTAAGGAAAGATTTATTGACAATGAAAATATTGAAAATGAAAATCCAAATCTCTTATCGTATCTAATCAGGCTGAGCTTTCAGCTGCTGTAAGTAACCAACGTTATGAATAACTAAAAGTTTCAATTTAGAGTTACTAGTTATGAAATGTGGATTAGATATGAATCTTTGCTGAGTACAAACTCCGGCTTGATAACCAGACAACAGCCAAAACTTTTATTGTAGATGTTACAGAATTAATGTAACACTCTTGGGAAGGCAGCAGGAGTTCGGTGTGTTTTTTCTCCGGGGCAGCCGCGTTAGATTCGGCCCACAGGGCAGTGACCCACATAGCTATATGTCTAAACCTATATTTAACCTCAACTCCTTCATGGCATTTCACTTAGGATTCTCACCACCTATATGGTACCTACACATCAGATCAGACAGGACTTGACATAGTGTAACGCAGTTATGGACAAAACTGGGTGAATGGTTGTGATTGCAGTTTTTAATCTGAAACATTTATCTCTAATATTAAAGCAGAAATATTAGATAATTGCCCTGTTTTGCTTCGTTTCAACATCTTGACCGCTTTCAAACTAGTTGTAGTTAATAGATCCGAGTTAATTTCAATGTTCATTCTCTATAGTGGCATATGTGCTAACACATCAGTGTGGTAGTGACTAACTGATCCTATGCAAGCACAAATCAAAATCAGAGATACTTTTTAGGAATCATGCGTGACTGACAAAGTTGTTGACAACCTTTTTTTTTTTAGCACCCCCATTAAACTTCCTCCCTTGTTAACCAGGACAGTCCTTCAGTAACCAGTGCACCTGTGCTGTGTGTCTGGAGAGACTGTGACCCCCTGACCCGAGGCTGCACTACCTTCCCTCTGGCCTTGTGGGTAGTGGTGTTGATGGATGTTCTCACACTCGATGTGGCGGGCTGCTTATCTCCAGTGGAGGGGAAGAGAGGAGCGGTGAGGACAGGAGAGAGGTGTTGAAATGTAGACAGCAAAATAAGTGTTTTCGGTGTGAGGTAGCTGTCTTCTAAAGCCACTTAAAATGATGGTGAAGGGCTGGCAGAAACTCACCCGCTGTTTTGTAAACTAAGCTGTTTTGTAAACAATATCACTGTGGAATAGCACAACATGGCTAGATATCGCACCTGTAGCTTTGCATAATAGATCATTTGAACTTACTTTAATCAATACTTATATTAGTTTGTGCATGTTCCCATCTACATCTTGATCTAAGTAGACACTTCCTGTGTGTTCAGAGTCACAAGACAAAGTCAAATATGGCTATTTTGATCTAGTCCAGCTGTATGATGAACAATTCATATTTACCACTGAAAACAGAACTTGGATTTCAGGAATCTGGACTGTTAGATTCTAGCACTGAGGACGTATAACTAATTAATGGATTTTTAAGTAATTAGCAGTAGCTTATTAGTAGCTAATCAGTTTCATATCTAGCTAACTTCCCTGCTAAGTTTAAGTACTTGTTCCTGAGTCGGTTTGGTTAGCTAATTTAACTTAAAGGCCTATCTGAAGTGCCTAATCCTCATGTTTTGAAGCAATGCTGTTGTAAATAGCATTACTTTAAACTGCACTTTAAACTAATGTTTAAAATAATGTTTAAAATAGCCTCCATGGAAATGAAGTCGCTTTGTCTATACATCATACATTTGTGCATTAGTAAATTATGCAACTTGTAAATTAACACGGGACTTTAAGAGGAAACTCATAACGAGATGTTGACCTCTGTAAACAAGTCAAACTCGTCCAAGAGAGGAGGAGATGTCTGGTCTTGATAGGTGAACAATAGATGGTGAAGTTCCTATGGCCTGTGAATGGACTCTGTCAGGACTCCAGTGAATCTTTTGTCCTCTCAAAAGAGTTAACAAAACAATGGCTTTTTGGAAAGTTTAGAAGTTTAGAAAGATGTTGGGAGTCAGTAAGGGGGACTTACTGTATTTTCAGTATGGGACAAAGTTTCTCAGGAGGCGAGTGTTAAGCTGTGATGTTTCCAGGGACAATGCTGGAAAACTTTTGTTGTGGGTGAAGTTTGAAAAGACAATGGCCGACCCCCTGTGGATGAGTGGATGACTTCCCCAGACAGAGGACTAACTCAGCGTGCAGGTGCTCCTCTCACTCTATTCAGACCTATGCGTATCCATGGTTACCATTGTCCCCTTCCCCAAAGCCTTCCGCTTTGGCTTCCCCCCACTCACGAACACATGCACACAGTCTATGTGCACATGTGAGTATTCATAGGCACATAGGAGAGTTTGTATACACACAAACATGTAAACACACATGTATTCATACATACACAATATCAGCATGGATGTTGCATTGTTCAAGAATTGCAAGCACACACACACACACACACACACACGTATCTCTTTACTAGTATTAATCCCCATTCATGGGCTGTGGGCTGTGAGAGTCTGACTGCCATGCATGCTGGGTCTGGCCAAGACCTGAACATTCACCGCCAACTAAGACACACATGACATTCGTTCTGTATGTGTGTGTATGTTCACACACGACTGTCCCCACCACAAATATACACGTACCTGCTTGTAAAATGCCAATAATGTATGTTTGCCTGTGTGTCACTGTAAAAACACCCCCTGTTGTGATGTTATGATGCTATTATGTGTGCAGGTCTGGATGACTATACGCCCCCTGATGTTGTTCTCTGTGTGAACTGTATGACCCACTGTGTCTATGTGTGTATATGATTTAGGGCAACAACAGTGTTAAGTGCAGTTTAGGCCACGGTCAGAATCTTTTGGCTTGCCCAGTGGGTTACGTGTGTCCACACACTGTTTTATATCTGTGTGTGTGTGTGTGCATTTATACAGTGGTTTGTCCATTATGTTCTCTCTCTGTGTGTGTGTGTGTGTGTGTGTGTGTGTGTGTGTGTGTGTGTGTGCAGTGGTTTTGGTTTTGTAATCAGCTTGCGTGTTGGCTGACTCACCATGCTGTGGAAATGATAACCATCGGTAATGGCTGTTTTAGCCTCTGGCTATCTGCTGAGGCTTTGGCAGGATAACAACCGCACACACACACACAAACACACACATACACATAGTCTCTCCCTATTCCCCCATAGTTTCAATAGTTTTATGAGTGTACTAGGGCTGCAGATAGTAATTATTTTCATTATTGATGGATCTGCAGATTATTTTTTCGATTAATCGTAAAAAATATCAAAAAATAGTGAAACAACATCTATCCCAGTTTCCCAGAGTTGAGGTGACATCTTCAAATGTCTTGTTTTGTCCAACTAACCGCCCAAAATCCAAATATACTCAGTTTACAGGGAAAAGCAGCAAATCTTCATAGTGGAGAAGCTGGAACCAGAGAATTTTTGGAATTTTTTTAATTTTTTACTTGAAAAATGACTGAAATGATTATTCGATTATCAAAACAGTTGTTAGTTATTAATAGTTATTTTTCTGTCGATCGACTTGTCGATTAATTGACTTGTTTAATCTCTAGAGTGTACAGAGTACTCACGGTGGTGTTGTATGGCACAGGCATTAGCCACCACCGGAGGGAGACATTTGCTTTAGTATTCTCAAGCAGTTCTTCCTCCCTTTTAAATTTCTCTTTTCTTTTTGACCATGTTTTTATTCATTCTAATGTCTGCATGTCTGTCTGGTGGTTGACCTTTCATTGGTTAATGGGGCCATCACTATAGTATCCAGTCTTTAGTTTTGTCCAGTCCTATCCTCTGCTGGTTTTCATCCTATTAATCTGGGCATATCAATAAGCTTAGCCTGCCTCACAGCCAAGCTGATTAAGGATCATACACACCCTCACCTGGCAGGTTAGTCTGACGTTTTTACCACTTGTGACTAGTCTTACCCTGTTTTTTAATCTGTGTGTATCTCTTTTTTTGCTGCTTATCTTTTTTATCTGGTGTCAGGTAATACCTCTTGGTCAGTCTGTGTCTCACTCTGTGCTGCTTAGTTAGTTCAACTCCAATTAAATTCATCAAAGCTTTGAAACTTGTCTGTAACACCAGTCAGATGAAGGTAAACCTGAGGCAGTAGGTTGATATTCGTCCCACATGCAGCTTTCTTCACACTTGAGTTTGCGTCATCCGAGTTAACCACCTGACACCCAGCATGCCAAGTCTTCTTGAACTTCCACACATTTGATTACTGGAGGTGATGTAGTTAATTATCTACAGCCTGGTGTCCATCTGTGTTGTGTGTGTGTGTGTGTCTGTCACAATCGGAGGCTAGGGCTGGAGGCTGGATAATCTGGGTTTACAGATTAGAACAGCAGCGTTGAGGAGCAGAGGAAAGAGGGAGGAGGAGGAGCTGAGAGGAGACGAGAGGAGAGGCCATGTAGACGCCGCTGACCAAAGCTGGTACTCTGTCTCAGATAGGTGGAGAAAGAGGAAGGAGGATGCTCTCAGACACTGCAAACTTGTCTGAACACTCTTTTGGAAGCATCGTTTTTGACCTCATCTCTAATTTACCAAATGAGGCACTCACCATCTTTGGCCATGAACTGGTTTCTTGACTTTTTGTGGATCTTCTTTTGCACAATTTGTGGTGATGCTTCTGGGTCATAGCAAAGGATAGCACAGCATTTAGAAGAAAAACATGCTTTAACCACAGGTATTTCCAATAAGGCACTGCCCTTTGTCTTTTAAACCTTATTTTTGCATCTTTGGAGTATTTTTGAAAGTTCTTGTGGTCATTTTGGGGGGTCAGAATTCCTGCTTTTGCAAGTTGCCAGGGTGTCTGCCAGACGTTCGACTGATAATCATGCAGGATTTTTAATAGCCTTATGCTGCAATAGTTCTGTGGAATATTTGTTCTGGAGTTAAATCTTGTAATCTAACACCGTGCACAGCCTTCCTTTGTCAGGCAAATCAATGCAAGTCAATAGAACCCCCTGAGAGAGGGAGAGGACGGACAAAAACAGTAGGAGAGAGAGGAGGAGACTGAGGGGGGATTGGGTCCCCTGTGGGTTGCAAAAACCTCCGTCCTATCTTCCCAGAAAGAGAAGGGCAGGCCTATTGAGGGTTTGGGAGCAAGGGGGGAGGTCTCCCACACACACCCCTCACAGTCACCCCTCCATCCCACCATCTCAAGTGCTTGTCCAGAGAGAGAGAGAGAGAGGGTCGTGCAAGAAAGAGGAGGAGTTGGGGGCTTTGGTCCTGGATAGAGCAGGGGAGGGTGGGTGTTGGGGGGGTTTAGGTCTTAGCAGGGGATGATCACATACGTGCACTGCCTCTCCTCGGAGCCGGTGGTCAGCTGCTGGCACAGGGCCTGCTATGAGGACCCCCCTGGCGAGAAGCGAACTCTGTGCTCCTTTCACCCCGCCAAGAAGATGGGGAACAGCCTCCAGCCCGAGGCCTTCCCCAGCCCCAGGCCCGCCAGGCCAGAGGGCTGCCTGCGCAAACGTCTGCTTTCGGTGTCAAAGGTCCATCAGAGGCCGGACTCTCTCTGGACACCCAAACCGATGCTTGGACCAGTCACCAAAGGCTCACCAGGGAAAACACTAACCTTCAAGGATGGCAAAGGTACAG
Source organism: Oplegnathus fasciatus (assembly GCA_003416845.1). Lineage (NCBI taxonomy): Eukaryota > Metazoa > Chordata > Actinopteri > Centrarchiformes > Oplegnathidae > Oplegnathus > Oplegnathus fasciatus. The sequence continues at coordinate 548,052 of NTHP01000237.1, forward strand.
ACTAGAGAGCAGAACATATTCACTGTTATGGAGTTTGTTTGCTTGAAGCTGTGGAGTTCAAACAAACAAAGTGTTGACTAATGTTAGATCTTAATTTCATCTATATACTCTAGGCTGTTGTCAAGATTTGGCTGCCGTTTCTCATTTGAACTGAAAAACAATGTGATTATAGGAGTTCTTGCCTTCAACTTCAGAGCTGAACTACCCTGATAGCAGTCTCTGTGAGCCTCTTAGTAAGACTTAGCAGACTTTACATGAAACTACATTGCTGTTTTGCTACAGTGATGATTATGGTATTTGTCTTGACTGGGAAACAGGCAAAAGTGCACTTAAGTCACCTGAACTGTTTGTGGGCATTAATTACACGCTGTGTGTCACAGTGCCAGAGAGTCACGACACATGAGGTGGAAGATTTTCCCAAGCTGAGCTTTGTCTCTTCTTATTAGGTGATTTCCATCCCCTCGTAACTGAGTGATCTGTGCCGTCTGTCTTTGTGTGTGCAAGTGCGCATCCTCACATGAGTGCTTATGTGTGTTATGCTTTCCGTGCAGATTGTGGCTTTGTGACCTCGGAGGCCTTTGGTGTGGTGGCAGGGGTCCTCCAGGAAAGAGCTGGATAACCCTCAGAGAAAGGGTTTTATGAATACTGTCACTAATGCTTAAATACATGACCTGCCATACAGCACAGTAGTTTGTCTGTGAAATCTGTGTTACCCTTGTGTGGGAATATTTCATTTCTGGTTTATTATATGCATATTTAAAGCTTTTCCTACTGTGCTTGGACATATTTGAGCTTGCATTTATTCATTCAGTATAGTCAGTATAGCCTCTATGTGTGTGCAGGTTTGTCTTAATGAATGTATGCCCATGTGCATGCTTGCATCTAGGCCATGCTTTGCTCTCTTTTGGGACAGTAGGACATCATAACTCCCCTGGGTGGCCACCCCTGGGAACAAGACACAATAGCTAGCAGCTGGAGGTGATGGGCCAGGCCTGCAGGGAAGTGTAACAGAGCTGACAGTGTAGGGGTGATGGAGCTGACACCGCCGGGGTTACGGAGGTGACCCACTTTCACCTCTGCTACTACATAAAGGAGCCATCAGGGCGACAAGAGAGAGTGGATATGACAAGGATATGACATTACACTACTTAATAGTACTTATAATGCCAGTGATCCACCAAGATACTTGTGAAACAGGAAGTAAAATATAAAGTAAGTTAACCGGAAACACAGGGCTACGGGAGATACGTTTTCTTTTTCAATACAACTTTTTGTAACTTGTTTTCTGTTTTTGTTGTTATCCCATATTAAGTCTTTGTCTGTCTATCTACTTTAACAACTGCTTTCTTGTCTTTCTGCATGTGTGCTTATCTAAAACCGAATCGCTTATTCCTGTGCGTGTAGCGTAACAATATGCTGCCAGACGAGTGCAGCCCGTCCTCACGCCTGCTTTGGCTAACGCGCCGTGACAGCTCAAGATGTCGCCACCATTGGTACAGTATTGTCTGGGCTCTGTAGGTTGAATCAACCTCCCAGTCACTCTGTATTAATGCACCACTGAACAAACGACCCTCAAACACGCTCAAATTGGAGTTTTGCCAATACGTCCTTTTGTGTGTATTTGTTTCCTGTATTCATGCATCTGTTTCTGTCTATCTGCCTTCATGCCTTATATATTTATGCTCTTATCTTCCTGTTTTCTACCTGACTCTCCAATTCTTTACATAAATCTTCATTTTCTTACAGTAGATTGGAAATGGCAACACTTTTTTTCTTTCCATCGGCTTCCCACTCTATCCTCCTTCTATTTTATATCAGTTTAGTGGTGGAGCAGGTGTTCCACCGGATCCCCCATAATCCCTCAGTGGGAAGGCAGGTTCAGCAATCGACCAATCAGTGCCAACAGCTCCCAAGGGAAAGAGTACCTGAGGGAGGCCAGGCTTGTAGAGTAACTAGATGAGGCCAAATGAAATGGATTGGCCGCATTTATGGGGGGAAGCGCTGCTGAAAATCAGTTAGGGTAATATAATTGTGGCGGTGGGAACCAGGAGGGGTTTGGTCTCGGCCTCAGCTCTTTGTCATTGTCTCCCCTTCAGTGTTTCGTTCACACAAACACAACTACATTTCCCATCTTTAAGATGCGATAAAAACCTGGGCAGTAGATTGAGGGTGGCTCCACTATTGCCAAAGTTGCAGGTTCAACTTTCATTAGAGCCGCGCTGCATTAAAAATGTATGCGGTCATAGGATGTTAGATGAAAGTATATGCAGTAAAAGAAGAGAATCTATCTTATCTATTCCTTACTGTCATCCTAAAAAGATTTTGATACAGGAGACAAAAGAAGAAACAAGCTCATGGTTGCCCTTGTTTCTCCTTTCTTTATTCCTTCTTTCCCATCTCTTAAACCAGTCTAGTCATTCTAAACCAGTGCCCTAAACTCTGGTTTGAGGTTAAACTGACAAACTGGCCAGTTAACTAGTTTTACAAGACATTGTTCTCGCCCTGTGCAGAAAAACATTCAGTCAAAGCAGCTTGTCTTTCCTCTTACTGAGGGAATTTGGGGTTTGAGGTGAAACACCATTCATAACAACACAATGAGATGTGTTGGTTGCCCTTTCAAGGCTTACACCTATACTTATGCACACTCAAACATAGATGAGTGAAGACAAGTACACCCTTAGTCCTGAATGTGCATGAAAACCCCCCAGTAGCAGGTTGGCGGTGGCAGAACAATGGAGTAGAGAGCATGACACACAGCTTAATGAGATGGAGAAAAGAAGGGGATTTCTCTCACACACTTTCGGGAATTGGGGGTCAGGGGTTGCATGGGGTCATTCAACTGTAAAATGGGTTAAGGCTCTGTTTTCCTTCAAAGCAACTCTGTCTGCCTCAATCTCTCGCTCTCCCTCTTCCTCTCTTTCATCGATTAAGTCTTTAACCCCGTTTGTGTCTGTGTGAATGAGTGCATGTCTGCTCGCTTTTTTTTCCCCAGCCATCCGCTCTGAATATAAAAGCTACGGCAGTCCAATCCACGTCTTTTTAGACATTCATTTAGTTAGGAGATAAAGGAGGTGAAGGGTAATCAGTGGGTAATAGCTAGCTGTGTATCTAACAGATGGAGACCTCTCAGCTTGTTAAAGGCCTAATAGGTAATGGCTGGCTAGTGATTGGCTAAACAGGTGCTCTTCCATCATGTGTGACCGATGGCTAATGAAGTCATCCCTGACAAATATTGGGAGGAAATTGAGTTTCGTGGAGTTCTGTCTGTGCGTGTGCATCTTTGTGTTTGTCTTCATTTATCTCACGATCCTGTTTTTTCATTCATTTTTTAAATCTTTGCATCTCAGTTCTTGTTGCTGTGGAGTTTGTGCTTCACAAATATTACTTCCTCCATTGTTTGAGTTTGTATTAGCAGCACTCTTTTCTTGGTCTAGGGCTGCTTAATAGATTCATTGTTTTGTCCAAAGAATGTCAGAAAATAGTGTAAAATGCTCATTATAATTTCCTAGACCCCAAGGAAATTGCTTGTTTTGTAAGACCAACAAACCCCAAATGTATTAAGTTTACTATCCTCACAGAAAATCCTCACATTTTAGAGGCTAAAACTCTAGAAGGTCTGGCATTTTTGATTCTTCTTCTGTTCTTCTGCACAGTAAAGCACATCACTTCTTGTAAGTTTGAGAAGTTTTCATTGGAAAAGCCTACCTGACAGCAGAGGATTAGAAAACTAAATTCATGCCTGTATCTCCCAAGATGTAATGTTTTTTGTTGATGCCGCATTTTGTGGAAATTAAGTTTCTTTTTTGGAGATTTCTTTTTTCTCCATTTAATATCATGCAATTTCTCAAATGAAATTATGATAATCTGAGAATCACCATAATTGAAGGCTTTCAATACACAAGTGAAACCCCAATTTTGTCATTTTAATCAGCTCTGATGTCAGAGTGTGAAGCTAGCCAGAGTGTATTGGGATTTTCCAAGGAGTCGGTTTTGTCTTTCGTTTGCTTGACAAATTGTTGTAATAGATAATCTGGTCAGATTAATAGTGTGGGTCTGGGCTCAGCTGGCTTTTCATTTGGGAGACTGGAAGCGATGGAGGAGGAGAGAAGAGAGGAGTGAGTCAGGGAGAGCAGTGTTTATTTAAGGAGGGATCAGGTGGAAGAGACCCTCACAAGTGAGTTTTACTTAATGGCTTGATTATCACATCAGGACATAACAGCCAGATAATCACTGGAGTCTACAGAGACATTTATCTGTCCATTGACCAAATGTGTCAAACACAGGGAGCTTTAAACCAGCAGAGGATTGGTTGGTTTTAATAAAAACATGTAGCAAGAATAAAACTGTTCATCGTGCTTCTATTTTCATTCGCGACAGATTTTCCTTTCATTTCTAATTCTTGTTTCTGTCTTCACATCTTTCTGTCTTTCTTCACTCACTCAATGAACATCCATTTACTATAGTACGTTCAGTGTGTTGTTCTACCCCTCCTGCCTGCTGTTGACAGAGGGAGCCTCCTGGAGGTTGGGTTAGTGTATTGCACCATATGGCACCCAGACTGTGGAAGAAGAAGAAAATGGCTCTTGATAAGATGGCACATGCAGATCTTTAGCTAGCCTGTCTCCAGAATCTCAGGCTTCTCTTATCTCCTCTTTCTGGTTCCTGGTGCTCCTCTCACCTGACACAGCTTTTGCAGAGTGCAGATACTTTACCTGTACATTGGCATGTGTTGCAGACACCTGATGAGAGGCACATGGTGAAAAGATCATAGCTGACACTGCTGAGTTGAAATAAGAACGGGATTTCATAGTTTGCATGCATATGTGTGGGAGTGATAAGGGGGTATTTGTGTGTGTAGGATTTGATGCAATTAGACAAGTGGTCTAAACAGGTTAAGCTTGTGAAGAATACTTAGGTGAGTGTGTGCTTTTTTGTGTGTTCATCTGTCTCCCTCTTTAGCAATTTAGCAATTCATGTTTTATCCACTGTATAAAAGAAGAAATCATTATGAATTAAAATACATCTGCACTGGAAAAACAATTCCATAATGAATGCCAGAGTTTGTCTTAACACTCTCATAATGCCAATTGTAAGACTTAATCTGGCCTGCGTTTGCTCCAACAGCTTTTGCCCTCTTCTTTACCCTCAGTCAGTTTAACAGTGGTCTTGTTGTTAGTAATTGAAAAATCTAATTGTACCATAGTGCAGGATAAGTGCGTTTAAGCACTCCATGGCTGCGCCAACCTCAGTCACAGCTCATTTCTTTAATGAGCGCTGCAATTAGGGGGAGCTTTTTTCCACCTCATGCTGCTTCAAGTCTGGTCCTCTGAGGTTTCTGGCCCTGTTTGCCCTACTGACCAGTCTGCTCTCTGTCTGCACACATGATTACATTCCTGACTTCTACTGTACAGTTCACAAAAAGTGCACAAAAGTACATCTCTTTTAACCCAAGGAAAACCTTTGAAAATAAGGGTGGCTTTCATTTATTTGTACAGCAAACTAGTGGGATCACAGAGGAAGTTACTAGTCCATCTAGAGAAAATTAATCGCTAACTATTTTGATAATTGAGTAATCATTTAGGTCATTAATGAAGCAAAAATTCTGAAATGTGAATATTTGCTTGTTCTCTTTGTTTGACAGTGTATCATTGTAAATTCAGTATCTTCAGGTTTCGACAGTTGGTTGGACAAAACAAGCAAGATGAAGACGTCACTTTGGGCTCTGGGAAATTGTGATAGGCATTTATCACCATTTTCTGACATTTTACACACTAAACAATTAATCTGAAAAATAATCAATCAAACAACAACACATTGATAAATGTATACAATGTCTTAATCACAGTTAAAAATATTATTCCTATTTTTTTTTTTTTTATCAAAAAAATTCTGAATATTTCAAGTCATAGCTTACAAGCTTCCACTGCAGTGCACTTTGTACTTTGTACTCAATACTAGACTGTTTCATTTGGTAAAAAAGGTAAAAATCAACAATTCAAAAAGAAAACAAAAGTAAACAGTCTCATTTATAAGTAAAGGAAAATGTAAGTAAACCAAACATATTAAATAGATTACATACGTAACATTTAGAAAAATGTTAAATGTCACAAATGTCAAAATATTAATAACCACAAAAGAATAATCTAATTGCTCTGGTCAGGTCACTTTGTTCCACCATCTAACAGGTCTCATTTTTTTATCACTCTAACTCTCATCACCGGCAGACCCCCTCACTACTCCACCATGTACCCCAGCCCCGGTCTCCCTCTCCCTGCCTTCTCCTCAACCACAGGCCCCTTTATGTCCCAATCAGCTGGAGGTTCCATTAAGCCTCAGAAAGCAAAGCCAAGCCTCTGAAAAGCTCATGTCCCCCCATAGTGACTGATTATAAAAGGAGAGAGAGAAGGGAGGGAGGGGAGAGAAAGTGATTTTAAGAGCCTCTTTAAATCTGTCTCGTTAATGAGTTGTCCTCACCATGGCAACGTCTATTTTCCAAGGGTTTTCCACTCCACATGCGTAGATGGATTAGGGTTAAAGACAAAAAAAAGAAGGAAAAATGTAGAGAAAGGGAAGCTACAACCATTTTCTTTGCTTGTAAAACCACAGGGGAGTGTGCACTGATGACAGTTTTACTCTAATTTTGTTTGTTTATAGCAGAAGCTACATTCCTAAACTGTTGTTAACCAAATAACTATGCAGGCTGGCATTTAAAAACCAATTACATTTGTGTCGGTTGTTGCTAATTTCCACCACAAGGTGGCATTCTAATACAGACAAGCAGGGGGACTCATTCAGTGGATGAAACTGCAGGCTTTTAGTCCATAGTTTTATAGTTGTTCACCTGTGAATCATCAGTTTTAAAACACACACATTAAAACACATTAGTGTGTGAGACTAAATTGATGGGATTCTAGTAATTACCTAATTTAATTACATGCCCATGGATTCATTGCCCATCAGACAGAACACAGCCATTTATCCACACCAAAAAGAGACACATGAGGTGTCACAAGGAATTTAATTTGGAATAATGGCGGTCTTAAATTTTGGTAGTATTTGATCAGGGAGCTAGTCTTGTTTCCCTCGGGGCCCATTAGGAGGGCACAGTCATTGCATCCAAGAGAGGTCTGCTCTCTCTATTAATGCCTCCGTCCCTCCATTATTGCTCAGATGGGACAGAAGGGGGGGGGTGGAGAGATAGACAGGGAGAGGGAGGGGGAGGCAAAGGGGTGGCTTATTAAAGAAGGAACAGGGAAGGTGGGAGGGGTTGAGTGGATTTGGGGTCGTGCTTTTTCCCAGACGAGGTATCAACATAGGATTATCAATGGAGGAACCCTGGCTTGGCACATGCATGCGCACGCACACACACTTCTGCAAAATGCACCCCTGAGTCTGTTTGATAAGTCAGATGAAACCGCCAATCACAGTGTCTCTCTCTGTGTGTGTGCGTACGTATGTGTGTGTTTTACAGATGATACTGATCCACATCATCCTATGAGCACTAAGCCTGTCCTGAGACATATTTAACCCTCTCTGTCTTTAACCTGGGATTACAACACGCTCATTCTAATGCAGGGCTGCGTTACTACAGTATAACATTTATGTGTTCTGATGATAATGATAAAACAATACTTGGAAAGATTGTACATATAAAGATTATAGTTTTGGTCTGAGCAGAGGAAAACATAACAAATTTTACATCGTCAGTGGTGGTGTTAGGGGACCCCAAAAAATATGACTACACCATGACATTGCAAGATCAAGAAATCAAGAAGGAATGATTTGACATAAAGTTAGATGCCAAAATACGTGGTGCTCCATTAATTAAATGGGAGGCTGTCAGATGGACGTTACAGTGACAGAGATGAATGAGAAAAAACAGCGAAATTACAGGCGATGTTAGACTGTTGTGTACAACCAAGGATGTTCCTCCGGACAGCAACTTGCAGGACGATCCTGAGGCAGCTGTTAAAGTGTGAGATTATTTCTAGCAACTGCTGAATTGTACAAGTTGTCATGTCAAACTCACATGCCAATAAATCCCCACACCCCACTGATACGGTGAATAGAATATTAATTTCGAATCTTAAATCATCTTGTATGTTGTTTGAGGATGTTGAAGATCAACTGAGGGGAGTTTGTTTTGGTTAACACTCAGTATCCACGCCTTGTGAAAGCAATGTGGAATCAACAAACAAACCAACTAACAGAGAGGAGATATGAATTGAATCAATGTTACAGGCCTGATGAACAGAGCCCAGTCATGCAGTGTAAATGTATTGGTTAATAACAGTAATCAATGCCAACCACCAGAACTCGCATCCGACTTCAAATCTAACCTCCCATTTGTGCCTCAAGGCTGATTGTCTTGCTCACTTCCTAAATTTGTAGTCATTGGTCGATTGGTTGTGTTTCTGAATGTTGATTGGATGTTTTGGTGTTGCAACCACCCCCCACCCCCCAAATGACCTACTGTTGTTGCTGATGAGAAGTGAGGTGCAATGTGGGAAGTGGGTCAAACGGCGAAGTGTCAATATTGCTCCAGTGGTGGAGGAACTGTAGATAAACATGCATGCACACATTGTAGTTGATATGGCTTTTACCTACTTCCCATTGGTATCCCATTGGAGACACACGCACACACACACACATTCGGCTTTCCTCGCTGTGATGCAGGCTAGCCCCAGGTGGCTTGTTGCTTTGTGCCCTTGAGCTACTGGAGGCACTTAACCTAAATTAGCTCAGTCTGTCTCTGTGCCTCTGTGTCTAAATCAGACCAGACCCTCTCGTCAGCAGCATGAGCACAAGGGTCACGGTAACAGCAGAAGCGGCGCACTGCTGTATACCCACAGTACTGTGTACAGCAGTATAAAATAAGGAATATTTATCACCTCTGCTTTCAGTTTTTTTCACCCGTGCTGATGTTTCAAGGCGTCGTGTTTTGCAGGCGATTGGAAATTAAACTTGCGCTGCTGTTTTATTAGTAAATCACTCTTGATTGGAGTGTCAGCTAAAATGCCTTCAGTGTAAAATGTGCAGTGAAATATTGATGCTAATTAATCATATCGTTAAAGCAAGCGAAGTCATATTTCAGCTGTCGCCTATCGATTGCTGTCATTATCCCAGCTGTGACATTATTCACATCACACTTTTCATTAAGCCAGTTGTGAGGTTTATGTGTGGGGCTTGAAAGTCTGGTATTGCAGAATCACACACACACACACACAAAGTGAACACAGTAGACAACCGGAAGTGCAGCACTCCACAGTGTATTGTATCTATGTGTTTGTGTCAGATTTATGGCGTTTTGTGTGTGAAGGTAATTATAAAATTGGATTAATGATTGTGTGCTGCTATATAGTAGGAGGGAGGAAAAGCGCACACACACGCACACACAGGCCCTTAGGAGAGAAGAGCAGACAGCCCTGGTGTTGAAATGTAGGTCAGGAAACGAGCGTGGCAGCCAACATAACGTTGTATGTGCCGGCATCCCTATGTGGATGTGTGTACGTGCGTGTGCATAATTAGTTGTGTGTGGTTACATGCTTGTATGCATATTGACTATAGGCACATGTATTGTCTTATAACCTATATGTGCATGTGTGTGTGTCGAAAGCAGAGACAGACACAAAAGGGATAAAGGGTACAGGGATGCAGTATGGTAAGCCAGACCTCCTTTAAGGTCTAGATAGTAAAGTTTGACTAGTTCTGTCGTCTCAGTGCAGTAGATTGTAGAAACAGCTGCAGGCACACGTTCACACATGCACAATAACATGTACACACATACATACAAAAGCATACAAAGTGATGTCAGCCTGCTGTAAGCCATTAGAACGCATGGGACAAGTGAGACACACAGACACACTTAGGCCTTGTGGTTATTGATGTAGCGGGTCCTCGGAGGGTCCACTGGAGAGTGAGAAGGGCCAGGAGTCAATATGAGTGGAGACGGTTTGGCTGGATGGTAATGGCTCTTAATGTAGTCTGGGGGCTGCCAGGGATCCGTCTTTATGTTAGTGGCTGGATGGAGCTTTCCACTGGGAAATTATTTTATGATAGCATGTCAGACATATGTTACACCTGCATGGTCAGAATTTAGAATAGTAGTAGCTTTGTTGAATAATTGAATACTAATAAAACTGCCGAATTGATAAGCCAAGGTCAACACTGAATGACTTACCTGTTGGCTGTCCAGCAACAATGCTGTTCAGCTATGGCACAATACAAACATGGAGTGTCACACACGAAGAAAAGGGATTTTTGACTAGAATTCAAACAAGATAGTTTGGAAAAAACAAGACAAAGAGTCTTCAGCCATGCTTGCAGCTCTGCGAGGCAGTACTGTACTGTACTTCAGCACAGTGGTGCTTTGAGCTAAATACTAAAGTCGGCACGCTAACATGCTCACAGTGACGGTGTTAGCATGCTAATATTTGGTAAGCACTAAACACAAAGTACAGCTGAAGCAGATGGGAATGTCATTAGTTTTTACAGATCATAATCCAAAGTATTGGACAAATTTAAATTTTGATCTGATGATGGTGCTCAAGGAGAAGTCGAGACATCGCCAAACATATTACAGTTCATGCTGAGGGGGACATGATTACTTGAGGCTAAATTTCATCATAATCCATCCAAGAGTTGCAGAGACATTTCCCTCAAAAACTACAGAAGTCAACCTCATGGTGGCACTAGAAGAAAAGTCAGGGGATTATCAAAGTCATTAGGATACATCCTGTGGGCACCATGATTATCTGTACCAAATTTCATGGCAATCCATCTGAAAGTTGTAGAGATATTTTAGTCTGGACCAAAGTGGAGGACTGACATTGCTATCCATAGAGCCATGGCGCTATCATGGCTAAAAAAACACGTTGGGCCATGTTGATTCCAAATTCCTAAGTCCCTCCAAACACCAGGAAAACATGCACTGAATGTTTCAAACTCTCCAGTTTCCAACAGGGGCCTGTTTCAGTTTCATCTTATTGTCCTGCCAACTTCAGGGGGGGTGTCGGGCCAGTGGGGTTAGATTGCATTAGATTTAAAACTCTGTTGCCGGGAGGAAAAGGACGGTTAGCTACAAATCCATCCTGACGGGAACATAAAGCGCCTCAAGTTAGCAACAAAACTGCCACCCTCTCTGAAGGCACCAAAAGCTCAGGCGTACAAATCAGCCTGCTCGTAAAATAACAACGTTTTAACTCCCTGCTCAATGGGCGTTTACATTTTAAGAGTGACTCGCCTTTTATTGTGTTGATGCTAACATTGGGCCATAAAAGTTTGCTTGTTAAATGAATGCATAGGAAGGACTTATTTAACGGTTGCACGCCTCCCTGTCAGTTTGTGCTCTTCCAGCTGTTATTGCTAATAGTTGACTCGGTCTTTGTTTTTAGGCTTTTCTTAGCTGGTTCTTGTTTCGCTACCTTGCTGAAGCCCAAAGATGTCATGCACAACAATGTTTTTCAGTACAGATTAGACTCTAATGAGGTCTTGTCTGTCCACATGCTCAAACAGACCTACATATATCCTCTATCTGCTCTCTCTGTCGTTCTTTCTCTTTTATCCTGGCTTGAATTTCAAAGGGGGTCAGTAGGGAGCGCCCGGGTCAGACGCCAGGGGAGAGAAAATTAGGCATGACCGCCAAGCCTGCTGGGCCTTTGTGTATGTTTGTGTATATCCATAATATCTGTTTTTATTGAGTCCCTACCTATGGATGTTTTGCATTCACACACTATCTATCTCTGTTTCTCTCTTCTCGCTTCATCTGTTTCCTTGCCCTCCAACCCTGACTTTTCTCTCCCAGCTGCCTTTATCTCCTCTCTCTCGTTTCTTTTGTCCCTCTAAACGCTGCCTTTTCTATCCTGCCTCGCATCGCTACTCAGCAAAATGGCTCTGCCTTCACCACATCAAAGAATCTTTCAACATTTTGTGGATGCAAACTTTGCTTCCCATCTCTTTCTTCATGTCCTTTTTTTTGAAAGTCTTTGTGCGAAGTTTTTCTTTTGATACCATCTCTGTTTTTTCCCCCCACATTAGTATTGTGCTTCCCCTCACAAAGACATTTCTCTGATTCATACACATTCACACACATCAAGCTGTGTGAGAACAGCTATGTGGCGTTTGAACAGAAAACACAAATATACGTGTGTCACCACATCAAGGCTAGAATATGCACATACATACTGTATGCTTGTGAAGCAGAAAACACACACAAAGATCAGAGTCTGATTATGTTAGCGATGGTGTGTGCATGCTCAGGGCGTAGTTTGCGGGGTGTCCCTTGGACTTGGAGGGTTTTCTCATGGATCACAAAGGAGGAGCAGCCTATAGAGGGAGGCCCCACTGCCTTTCATTGAGAGAATAACACAGTGTACACACAGACACACTCACAAAATGCAGCGGTTGTCATTGCTAACTTGAATTCACATAAAATATCCCCAATTTATGCTGGCGAATTTTTTTCGCTTTGGTGTGAAATGTACTTTGCTAAATCCCCACCACACACAAAAACCTTTTCACCAACACGTCATGTTGTGAGCCACTTCAGTAGCTTGAAGTACATTCGCCCCTTTCAGTCTGACCTCTTTTAACCCCACCATATTCTGCATGTAATCATGCAAATACAACTGCTGATGGGCCCATTCAAAGCCACCAAAAACAAAAGCCTTGTGGCCATCGACTCTGTGATGGTGAACAGAGAGTTCTGCTGTCTGCATTGACGACACTCAGTCAAACTGAATCGGAGGATAAATGCGAGTTTTGTTGGGTGAGTTGTGTGTGTGACGGCAAGTCGTTAAGTATCTGGTTTTTCTGTCTTAAGATGTGTATGTGCACACAGTGATAATTGAGGGCAGCTATGGGATGGTGAGCTTGTCTGTGTGAATGTATAGGTTGTGTGTGTGTGTGTGTGTGTGTGTGTGTGTGTGTGAAGGAATCCCAGCTGCCTCAATGGAGTAGGTCAGACGGAAAGACCAGAAGAGGGGTTGGGGAGGAGGAAAGAGGATTGGCGTTACCCAGTAACCTCTGTCTGTTGAACAGAACTGAAGAAAGACGGAGAGAGAGAGTTTGAGAGACAGAAGAGAGAGAGAGGGAGACCGACAGACAGACAGGAGGGCTGAGAGGGAGACACCTACAGTTTGGTGTCAGAGAAAGGTCATTCAGAAAGTGCTGGAGCTTATTGAACTTAATATGTGTGTGATGTGCGGGAACTTTTACCCCATGCTAAAATCATTAGTGGCAGAAAAACAATGATCACAGCTTGTTTACTCAGCCCAGCCTCTCCGTCACCTTGGTTTCAGTGTGAGTGTGTGTGTGTGTGTGTGTGTGTGTGTGTGTGTGTGTGTTATGTTTGAGAGAGAGCTGTGTTTATTCAGGAGTGAGTTTAAAGTTTAACTTTGCTTAACAGTGTTTTTATGAGCGCTGTAGAGAGTCGTTTCCTTCTTATCCATGCTTACTTTTTCCTGACCCATCTTTGGGGTTTATCAACGCTAACAAAACAACAAAACACTACTGTATCATACTACTATTACTGTTTTTTCACGTAATAGCTCCGTAGACTGTTAACTATTGATGCCATACAGTAAATCTGTATTAGTGTCAAAAAACACCAGTTAAATGGCATTAATGGAACAGTTTGTAAAGAACGTCCTTCATTTAAATATGGTGTATGATCATCAACCCCTCTACCTTCATCATGCCATGCTACCTCCCCCCTCTCCCCCTCACACTTTCCTGATAGATTATTCATGCCTTGCTCTATATCTCAGAGACGACCAAAGCGATCGGGTTCCCATTGACCCCTGGGTCTGCGCCTTCATTCACAGAGATGAAGGGATGAAGGAAACCAGGAAGGGATGAGAGAGCGAGTATGTTGCTCTACATGCTATAAATTATAGATTCCATTCACAGAAAGAGAGAGAGAAGGGGAGATGAAAGGGAAATATGATATAGTGTATTCATTTATTCATTTTTCAGGGTTTTTGGTACATTTCCTGTTTGAGCCATCCAAGACCAAACTATTTAGGGGTTAATAATTGATACATTTTTATAGACACATGAAGTACAAATATGAAACATTTGTTGCTCAAATTTAAAGAGCTGCTTCCTCTTCCTTTTTCACATTGTTATGAACTAAATGTTTGTTTATTTTGTCTAATACACAGCCAAAAAGCACAATCTCACAATATCTTTTTGGTTACTTGAGATGATTCTGTATCATAATTTTGGAATAAAAAAAAGTATTGATTGGAAATTGATTAGAATTAAAATACTGACAGAGCCAATCAGGAATTTGGTGCCTTGCTAAATGGCATCTCATCCTTAATTGTTGAAAGATAAGTGCTGTTTGTTCACTTAATTTAAGTTAAGATTCAAACCAGTGACTTCGAGTGGCGAGCCTGCCCCTGTTGAATTCATTCACGTGTTCAGTTCTAGTGACTCTTAACAACTCTGCTACTTTGTGCGTTCCACGACGCTGCGCACACAGATGCAAACTGTTTGCATGCGCTCATGTGTGAAAAAAAAAACACTTGGCCCCGTTTTCCACTGCTCACGTTTTCTTGGTTATCTCCACCTCGCAGGTTTTCTACCTACTGAGGGGAAGGTGTGCAAGGTCAGAGCCTGAACAAGAGAACGCCATGAAGGAAAGAGAAGGGGGCGGGGGGTAAAATCAATACAGGCTAGATTACATTAGCAGGCATGAAAGCATTCATGTCAGAAAGAAAGAGAGGAGAAGAAGAGAAAAGAAAATTGGGGATGGAGAGAGAAGGAAGAAATGGAGGGATTTGACATTAGTGGATCAGGTAGAGTTGAGGGGTTTTAGGGGGTCAGCTTAGCTCTCCCTTCTTAAGTCCAATTAGGAAAATAAAAGCTGAGACCTGTCAGATGAAGGTGTGTGTGTCAGTGTGTGTGTAGATGACAGATTCATGCACTTTGGGAATTTGAGCGGACTATAATATTGAACGAGAGAGGGAGGGAGGTGTGTGTGTGTTTAGGGGATTGACCGGATGATAGACCTACAGTTGGGGGGAACTAGAGTTAAATTCAGCTGTCTGGGGTAAA
>NTHP01000237.1:563171-588129 GCA_003416845.1 Oplegnathus fasciatus
AAAAAAAAAAAAAAAAACTTGGGTGTGTATGTGAGAGAGTTGCCTCTGCCAGGTTGATGGGGAGATCCAAATGAGGTGTGAAAACGGGACGGGGAAGACGAAGAAAGAAGGAGAGCAATGACAGGTGGAAAAGTAGGAGCCCCTCATCAATCTCTCTCCTTTATTATCACTCCGCCACATTCACCCTTGAGTCATAGCAACGTCTGGTGCAACTAGACTTGTTAATTATTCACATTCACCCCCCCCCCACAATTTCTCCTTCTTTTTTTTCTGAGGGTCACCACCTTTTCACGTGAACACGCTGCTGGTTGTTTAACAAGAAGAGATAATCACTGTCTTGCCACAGGTCCTAATACTAATGAACATGTGCTGAGATTTTGTTTTTGAATGCTAACAACTGCTTGATAGTGTTGTCACCAATCTAAATAATTCAATGGCTAGAAAACCTCACAATTTATGTCAGTTTGGAAGAATAAAAGAATATAGTTTGCACACAGCTAATGTTTTTGAGCGGCAACGATTAGTTGATTAATCAACTAGATCGACTATTAGTACTAAACCATTTTGACAGTCAATTAACTGTCATTTTTGAAGCTAAACTGTACTCTTCTATGACAGTAAATTGGATATCTTTGGGTTGTTCAGATTAATCGATAATGAAAATAATCGCTTGTTGCAGTCGTAGAAGTCATTGCTAATATGTGATTTTAAGGATTAGGTTGTAAAGAAGAAAGAAAAAGCAAACATTGCCTCAGCTTAAGTAATCAAGATTTATTAATTGCATCACCAAGGGCTAATATAATCACATTCATAATAATCTCTGATGGTTGTTGTGCTAAATAAGCTCTTCCTCCGAGGTCCAAGTTTCATCCATTGAGTCCCTCACGCTTCCTTCATATGCAGCTTCGAGTATGAACAGATGAAAGGTCGATATTGTTTGAGCTGGGGTATATGGGGGGGGGGAGCGGAAGGATGTATGACATACGGCTGAATGGATAGATAGCCCTAATCCTAGAGGTGGTGGCCTAGATTAGAAGCCCTCCTTCAGCGGATAGAGTTGTTGACCTGTCTGTCACTGTGTGTGTGTGTGCATGTGTGTGTGTTTATAGTGTCCTGAGAACAATGGGCTCTTTAATGAGTGATGCTGCTTGGGCTCGCGTCTGCATAAATGATCCTAATACTGTACGCATGCCAAACAGTACGCGACACAAGCCAAACCGAGGCTACAGACAGCACATGGGGAGCTGCATTTAGTGTCAGTCTGAATGGATTCATATGGCTCCTAACCTGGGTTAAAAAGTAGGGCTGCAATTATGGTTAATCTGTTGATAATTGTTTTTGATTTATTGAACTGTTTAGTCTATAAAATGTCAAAAAATAGTAAAAAGAAATGCCCCTTATTTTGTTGTCAATTCATTTTGTGCCAATACACTAATTGATTAATTGGCTAATTGTTTCAGCAGGAGTTTAAACTCCACCTGACACTGCTCAGCTTGGATATGAAATGGTCAACACTGGTTTCTGTAATAACTGTAGGATCGTGGTTACATACAGGTTATATACAGTATGGTTATTATTGTAGGGTTATTGTAACTTTATAGTAGGATGATGGTGCCTTGTAGCCCTTTCAACCATAAATGTAAGTGTGAGACAGACTTGAACATTAGTTGGTTGTAAAAGGGTGACGTCAAAAAAAAAACACACTTCATGGCACCTGCTAAGTTGAATCTCCGGTTTAAACATTTCAGCAGCCACTTTTGATGAACTTTAAGTTGACAGTTCTGTTAAGTAGATGTATTTAAACTGTCTGTTATAACTGTACAATTCAGCTTATGTGTATGTGTGGACCTGCATCTGTGGAAACTGATGATAAGTTAATAAGTTATTAACCCATTACAGTAGTATTTTATGAAAAGGTCAAACATAGGTTGAACCCTCAAGAAGAATAGGACATTTATGGAGACATATTACCCACATTTAGAGTTTCATAACTCAAAGACAAGAGCAACTACAAGTACTGTGAATAGACACTTAACAGCATACAGTAGACTGTCCAGAAACAACGAGTGTTAGTAAACATGAACAAATCCGCACACTGACAAATCCAAACGCACTTCAGAGTCGGGCTGAAAGGCTCAGATGACCAAGGTCTAGGGGGGAAGAGGGGGAGGGAGGAGAGGGGAAACCTTTTCACCCACAAATTCAAGGATCATTTGCGGTCCCATTCAAGCTCTTGTTGCAGCCCCCCCTCCCCACCTTCCCTCCACACACCCCCTCCCCTCCCCTCTTCAACCATTTGTGCTGAAAAGAAATACGGTCGCAGAAGGAGGGGCAGCCCTGCCCTTATGGGTGTGTGTGTGTGTGTGCGTAGGTGCACGTTTGCATGCGTTTGAATGGGTGGGTGCCGGAGTGTGTGTGTGTGATAGATTGTGAGCGGATTGGACAATGGGAGGATTGTATGTGATCTATATTCATGTGGCACAGATTCAGTGGCCATGTGCGCACACAGCAGGCTTGGAATGATCAGACAGAGGAAGAGGGGTTGATAGAAAACATCCAGAGAGAAGAAAAAATGAGATTTATGTAGAGAAAATTAGCACAAAATTATTATTTCCTGGTTTTAGACACCTTACATAGCTGAAAACAAGGACAGAATCTGTGTAGTCCTTTTCAGTAATGGTGTTTATGTTGTTTTACAAACCATAAAAGGGTACAAAATGAGATCAAACGAGATGAATGTCAGTGTGTTGTATTGTATGTAATGATGCTTCCTGTTTGCATTACACTTTGCATGCAGGTGGAAGCTGCATCCTCCTGAGAACACCTTGCAAAAAGCTCAACATGTTTTTTTAAGGGTGTACAAGGGTGTCCCGTAGGGGTGGCTGATAGTTTAATTAGATGCATAAATATTCCCCAGATGAGTCTGTCGTGGTGGTGAAAGCGGCAACGCGCTGATTACTTTAACAAGAGCAGAGTAGGAAGTAAGGAAAAGAAAAAGAGAGAAGTGATGGAATGAAATGAGAATCGTCCTTCACAGCAAAATAGCACGAGTGTGCCTGTTCGTTCTAATAAAGCATGTTTAACTTTCAGCTATATTCTGAGTCCCGCAGAGTAAAGAAGAAAGAGCGAGTGCACAGAGAGAAAGACGGCGCGAGAGAGTGACTGATGATGAGAAATAAAGGGAGAGGCAGCCAGAACTCCTTGGTAACCAAAGCACAGAGGAACAGAGGGGCCGGTCCTACACCCCTCCTGCTGTGTGTGTGTGTGTCTCCGAGGACTGGACCGCCTGAGGGAGGAGTGGTGGTGGTGATGGGGGGAGTGGCGGACCGTGTGTGTGTTTAGAGAGAGAGAGAGAGATAGGGGTAGAGGCTCATTGTCAGCATAGTAGAGGCTCACACACACTCTTAGCCAAGCCGCTGTGTAGTGAGAATGTGAGTGGAGGAGAGCGGACGCCAGCACTCCCACGTCCTGTCCTCTCTCTCTCTTATTCCCTGGATTTGTTGGGTTTTTTTGTGCCGTGCAAGGGCACTTTTTTTCAAAGAGAAAGACGCGTACACTCAACCGGAATAATGGTGTTTATCGGGACCTCGTTAAAATCTGTGATTAAATACTTCAAAAGGAAGGGTGAGATATGTTTACTTCTGTTCTATATTGATCATTTATTTATCATATGAGTAGTTTGGATTTATTCTCCGCATGAAAACTAGAGCAAATGTATCAGAACTTCATTAGGATTTGCATCATTTTGTCGGGTATTTTAGTTATGTGTGAATATCTGAATTTCCTACTGCTTTCCATTTGTTTTATCTAATACAAACAGCCATTTTAATGCGCTTCATTAAAGCTTTTCTGCATCAAAAGTGGACACATGCCAGCTTTAATGATATGTATATAATTTTATTATTACTGATGGTTTCCTGTGGGCACATTGCTTCTACTGCTGCCTCTGCTGAGCCCAGAAACAACCCTCTGTTGCACCCTGTTACCAGGTAACCACTGGGCCAAGACTTCACAGAGCCGCCAACTATTAGCACTAAATGACCCAACAGCATTTGTAAAGGTGGCAGCTGGAAGCACTTAAAACCACAGCTACTCTTTTAGAAATAATTGGCCCTTTTTCTTTCTTCTCTGAACAATTTTGAAGTTTTTTTTTATGTGTATTTAGTTCTAAATGTTTCAGCTGATTTGAGCTTGATATCAAAGAAAACCATACTAGGTGTAAGTGCCATGCATGTACAGTAGATTATGGTTAGGAGGATTAGTTAATGCTCCAAGGCTATTATTTTATCAGTGGCTGTGTATTTAACAAAGACCTGGTTGATGCAGGGCAAGCTGCTTGTGTCGACTCTAATCTCAGGTGTATTTATAGCGCGTGTGTGTGGCAGTCAAGGCTGAGATGATATTATTAATCATTAGCTCAGCGTTTTGTACCTCTCACATCTTAACTTGCCATCTTGCACATGCTTGCACTTTGCTCCTGAGCTGAGCACCTTGGTCCTCCACTGACGTCCAGAGGATAATGAGCTCACATATTGGGCAGGGCTCTCTTCAGCTTTTTCATAATATCAAGAGTGCACAAACATTTAGGACATACAGGAAGAAGTAGAATTGCCAATTAATGTGGCTCTAAGATTAAAAAATAATCCAATGGGGCTTTAGGATACCCTTGACATTTTACTATTTAATATATGACAGGTAGAAAACAGGGTTTTTGTATTTTACATAGACATGTAGGTTAATTGCGGACTGTAAGTTGCCTGTGGGTGTGAATGTGAGCGTGTGAGTGGTTATCTGTCTCTATGCGTCAGCTCTGTGATTGAGTGGTGACCTGTCCAGGGTGTGCCCTGCCTCTCGCCTGCTGGGCTCTGTGACCCTCAAGGATAAGTGGGTATAGCTAATGGTTGGATGGATTATCAAGAGGACCTGTATTCCCTAAAATAACTATTAATTAAGATGATTGTATACGTTTGCCACCCTTTTAATGACTTTCCTGTGTGTTACATCTCAAAAATTGACCTGACCCAAGCCTGTGCCGACCCTTACGAAACACAGGAAGTTGTGTTATGCATGAAAGTCAATGCTCTATTGGCTGGTGGGTGATTGGGGACCCAGGTCAGGATTAACATAGATATGGTCAATACAATTTGATCACTGTTATTGA
This sequence comes from Oplegnathus fasciatus, assembly GCA_003416845.1. Classification (NCBI taxonomy): domain Eukaryota; kingdom Metazoa; phylum Chordata; class Actinopteri; order Centrarchiformes; family Oplegnathidae; genus Oplegnathus; species Oplegnathus fasciatus. The sequence continues at coordinate 568,333 of NTHP01000237.1, forward strand.
TCATAACAGCTAATATCTCTGGTGTGGGTGTGTGTGCATACAGATGCAGGGATTTCCTAGGGATTACTGGATGGATGGAGCCCTTGCATTTTTAGCTCTGATGCAACTTGTAGCCTGTTTGTGTCTTTCAGAGTTTTCAGTAGCCTGTTTGCTGTCAGTCTGCGTTTGTTAATGGGCGTAGGGAGAGCTGGGATGTCAATGGACAGAGGGATTAGTAGACTTCTGAAAGACTTTCGCGCCACAGTCCAGTGTGCATGAGATTGTGTGTGTGTGTGTGTTGAGGGGCTAGGGGGTATTGTGGCACTGAAAAGCCTGATGTGGAGACTGATGCAGAGGGACAATACAGGCTTTGTGTCCATAGTCCCCATGTCCTTGGTCTCCTATAGCCTGACTGAGGTCTATTCAAACCCCATGGTCAGAAAGGAGGGTGGGGGAGGGCTACCTGTGCTGAGTGTGGGTGGGAGAGCAAGAAATTTTGAACTGCCTTTCATAAGAAATGGAGTATGTAAAACCCTTGTTTAGCCGGGCGAGCTGATTTAAGGATGTACTGTTATTCATACACAACTGGGGCCTCGCTGCCTTGCTCATAGGTATGTTGTTTTGGAGTGAGCAACACTGTGAGATCCAAACCAATTACCAGCCTGCTTTTCTAACCTTCACATTTCCACTGAACTGTGTGCAAGTGGGTTTTGTGGTAACTGTGTGTGTGTGTGTGTGTGTGTGTCTGTCTGTCTCATGCAACTCTCCAGTTCAGACTTGTGGTCAGAGGAGTTTTGCCTCGTGATGTATTTGATTGATTATTCTGACCAGTGCAGGCACGCTGCAAGACAGCATGTGTAACGACACGGGTAGACAATCACAATGACACACTGTTTACATAAACACACTATTTAGCAGTTATGTGAGGGTGTTTGTGATGGGTGCAGACATGTAACAAACAGTGGGTGTTTTTCATCGACAGTTTTCATTGACCCCTTCAGGTAAGTGGTGTGGCGGTCTGACTTCTCCCCTTTTTGTCACATTTGCTCCAAACATTTGCAAATATTTGTGTGTGTTTAAATTACTCGGAGTGCCAGATAGGTATGAATTCAAGTGAGACTCCCGTCACAGATCATACATATTCTACATGATTTCTTGTTGCTTGTATTTCTGCTGCATGTATTGTACCCCGGCTCGCTGTCTATGTGTGGTATTTGTACTCTTACATGACTAAACATGCAAGAAGTGTGTATGTTTTGAAGGCAGCAGCAACATTGGGAAGAGAAAGTAGAGATTTGTGAAGTAAAAGAAAAAGGTGTTTAGTGACAGAGTCAGTGGGGACGTGAATAAACACAAAGACCCCTCTCCTTTGCTGGAGGACCAGTTAACGGCTGCCCATTCCTCAACCAGCTGCAGAGACAGACGTTAAGGTGCCGTTAGCCACCAGCAGCAGCAGGACTTGGCACACCGGACTGTCCCCTAAAAATCCATCCATAAAATTATGTTTAACTTTGCTGTGCTCATTAAGTTTCAGATCCTCTTATGTTCACATATAAGTAAAGTTGGACTGGTCACAGAAGGGCTTTTAAATGGCCAGTGCTGAACCCTATCAGTGGTTATCTGTATATCAAAGCAGTTACACACTGTCTCACACTTTCTCCAACGACCAATTTGTAGTCATGAGCCCCCGCCCTAGACCTCTACCTCGGAGGCCTTCTGTCCTCCCCCAACACACACACACTCACTCTGCATCCTACTATGGCTCATTAGCACCTGTGAAAAAGCACTCAAACAAAAACAGTCCACACACTCCCAGCCCCTTTCACGGCCCGTCCCCTTCCTCCTGGTTCCTCCAGACATCTCCCTCAGTCCCAGTCAGATGGACATGTAGTGATGGTCAGGATACAGGGACAAACAGATAGCAGTCTTAACTAACTAATGTGGCTAAATGGAGGTAGTCCTACATCCACGATCACCAACTTTGGCTTGGATACGCTCTCTTGGTAAGCCTAACTTTTGGGAAGTGTGTGTGTTTGTTGATGTTGGTATTTATGCCTCAGTTGTTTTGCTAACACGTGTATTTAGAGTGGCTTACAAATGCAGCATGGGAATAAGCTTCGATTCCTAGATCATCAGCATTACAAGCCACCACCAGTTGCAAGGGAAACAAGGAAAAAGCACCATAATGTCCTGTGGATATTTTATTTGATGATGTTTGACTGAGAGAAGAAAAAGGTTGTTTTCCTTGTCTTGTAAAGAAAAAGATAGTTGGATGTCTGAACCGGCTGTGTATGTTTATCTGTTTTTAAATGGTCTTGAGATCTAGCTAGATGTTAAACCCATTGAATGAGTGCTAGTGTGTGCAGTGTTGTTATTGCCTTATTATTTCTCATAAGGAGTTTCTCTAAGGACATGTTAGCTTTCTTAAAATTCAGCTTTTGTAAGTTTTCTGTATCCTGTTTGAATTTATGAGCTGGATATCGTCTGGTTAGTGTTTCCCTCCAACTTTATCCCTCCTCCCCCTCCGACTTGTGTGGCCCACTGTGTGATGTCTCAGATACGTGTCATGTTGTTGGTGTGGAGTCTGACACCTCGATGCAAAGCACCTTCCCCTTCCTTTTCTCCACCAAATATAAACGAGTCCCTCCAGTAGCCAGTAGTGCATGTACAGGACATTTTATCGTCGACAATTTACTGTTTTCCAGATGATGCTGTAAAGGATCCTTCAGGAGAAAATTGAAAATGTAAGTCAAGATAAACAAAATTTCCTGACCTGATCTGTGTGTCTCTGCAGCGGTGTCTAACCTGGATGAGGAGAGCAAGTGGACGGTTCATTACACAGCTCCCTGGCACCAGCAGGAGAACGTCTTCCTACCAGGTAGCAGGCCGCCCTGCGTAGAAGACCTCCACCGTCAGGCCAAAGTCAACCTCAAGACCGCCCTGCGAGGTAAGGATCATTCCAATTGGACCACTTCAGAGAGTTTGACAGGATCCAACATGATCACAGACAAAAACAGAGTTAGAGGAGTCATCTGCCACTCAGGTAGAGAAGGTGATTACTGTGAGTTTGCATTGTTTCAGGTTCTCAAAAAAAAGGAGAAATACTAACAACAGATTAACTCTGTCCACACTTTGAGAATTCATTAGCCTCAGTCATTCATTAGCACTTTGACTATTTCACAGGCTGTTTGTTTGTAAAACAACCTTCAAGTAACAGTTAGTTACATGTTGTAGGAATTTGAATCGTATTTTGGCTGTTGATGTTTTCTCGTTCTGGTAAGGTTACTTGGTAATTCTCAGGTATGCTCAGGGAGTCCAGTTATGCAGTTATATAGTGTTTGGCAATGGCTAAAATATTACATCTTCCAAAATGAACTTGAAATATAAAAATGATCAAAACAAACATAAGAAAAGCTTGGTTGGGGTTATTAGGGCTTCAACCAACGATATATTTTCCTTATGATTAATCTGCAGATTATTTATCGTTGTTTGGTCTATAAAATGTCAGAAGATAGTAAAAAATGTCCATTGCAAGTTCTCAAAACGCCATTTGACGTGTCTAAAATGTTTAGTCCAAAACACAAAGAGATTCAGATTTACAATCATCCAAAACAGAAAAAGTCTTCACATTTGAGAAGCAGGAACCAGAGAATTTCTGTCATGTTTGCTTGAAAAGTAACAATGACCATTAATCAATTATTAAACCTGTTACACGTTAATTTTCTGACGTTCAATTAATCGACAAATCGTTTCAGCTTTAGTTTAAAAGTTTCAGTGGAATTATAGTTCAAATAAAAAAGTCTCTATGTGATACCCATAGCTATCTCCAATAAATCATTTACATCCATAACAGCCAAATCAAACATAGACACATATGACAATTCCCGCTAGTGGGAGTGTTGCTGGACGTCATCACATTTGTCATGGCATCAAGGTGTAAAGATCAGCTGTGTTTGTCTACAACGTTGTAAAAATGTCCAAACCTGTAATTTGTGTTCAGTGCAAAGTGTAGCCTACAACACACCAGTGTGAGATCCTCTTCTTCCTGTTTGTCCAGTACAATTAGAGAAAAACAGACAGCCTTGTTGTCAAACAAACACAAGGAGTCACAGCAGAGTGACAACTGTTTAATATTCTCACAACATTCCCAGAACAGGAAGTGGGAATACCAGTAAATGCTGGCATTTATTTCAGTGAGAGTTCCTGAGAAAGTTGTGTTTTCCACACATTTCTCCGATAACAGGTTGAGAGGCAGGTGTGAGAAAAGGCTTCGAAGTGTGTATTTGGGTGTGTATGTGTGCGTATGTGAGTGGATGTGTTACAGTAAAGGCTTGTTGTTTGCATACTAGGGTGGCCTTGTGTGTCAGCAGATAAAAAGAGACTGATAAAGGGAGAATAAGAGATAAATGGGGAAGGGCCGGTTGTAACCTGATGCTTTCGGTGTGTAAAACGTTAGTCACCTACTTTAACACACACACACACACACACACACACTGCAGGTTGTCTTTGTCTTTCCCATTGTTTGACCCCTGTGCTGTTGCTGCTGCCTGTTACTTCCTACAATATTGATGTTTCTAGGTACTCCAACACCACCTGGGAGCTTAGATTAATTCAGCCACCCCCCCTCCTGTCACCGTTCTCTCATCCTGTCACCACCACCCAGCCCCTGGGGTCCTAACTGAAAGACAACAGGTGTCCAGTGAGAGCACCTGTTCTGTCCATTTGAGTCTTGATGTGTGTTTTAGCTCTTGTCCACTCCCATGAAGTTAAGAGTCTAGGTTACACACCTAGCTACAGCCCAGCCATAAGGAAATAGATTTAGAGCTGCAAAGATTAGTTGATTAATCAATTAGTTGTCAACTATTAAATTAATCGCCAACTATTTTGATAATCGATTAATTGGTTTGAGTCATTTTTAAGGAAAAGTGTCCAAATTCTCTGATTTCAGCTTCTCAAATGTGAATATTTTCTGGTTTCTTTAGTTCTCTGTGACAGTAAACTGAATATCTTTGGGTTGTAGACAAAACAAGACATTTTAGGACGTCACCTTGGGGCTTTGGGAAACATTGATCAACATTTTTCACCATTTTCTGACATTTTATGGACCAAACAACTAATCGATTAATCAAGAAAATGATCAACAGATTAAACAATAATGAAAATAATCGTTAGTTGCAGCCCTAAATAGATTTAATGTTTTCTTAGTAGTTACATTTTTTTAAACATTATTTCCAAATACAACAATACAGCTATCTCTGTAGCAATTAAACTTACGTATTTACATATGTGTGTAATAGTAATAGCTGTAATATGTTTTATTATTTAGGGGTTATATCAGGAGTTAAACCAGGTTCTACCCCTGCTCTCATGCACGTGTAACCAGTCACTAAGTCTAGTGCCACCAGCACGAGCACAGCAAGGTACACGAGTCTGCTTTCTGCTCTGCAAAGCACAATAATCAATAACCAATCAGATGACAATGTGTATCCACTCTTTGTTCCTTTCATACACTCACATGGGTTTCAGCTTGTGTTTAGCAGGGAGGCTTTTGCAGGCGGCTGGTGAGCTACAGAAAATGTGCCAACAGGTCGAAATACATCAGGGAAGTTACATAACAGTCGTATGATTAATGTCAATATATCCCAAGAATTATGCATTAGTTTAGTCAATGATGTCAGTCAGTGATAACGAGGGGCACTGTTTTGTTTCAGTGTTTATGTAAGAATAAGGGAAGATTTGAATAAAAGAAATATTGCTGTCAAGCTCCTCCTGTAAGGTCAGACAGAAATAATCTCATAATCATGATCCAGTCTCATCACAATCAGCTTCATATGTAGCATTGACAATTAAGTTGACTAACTTAAATCGGAAATCTGAATGTGCAGCGAATTTCAGCTCATTGTTTAGCTTTTGGTTCACTCTCACCACTCTCATGGCATAGTTTTGGGCCACAGCAGGCAGCGAAAAAGCTCTAAAAACCCACTGCACACTACCTGCCCAGCACCAAACATCAGACAGACACAGTTAGCGACTAGCTGGTGAACATAGTGGAGCATTTAGCAGCTAAAGAGCCGGGTATTTCTCTCAGGAGTTGGTGGAGACCAAAAACAGAGCTAGAGAGTGAATACTGGACTTAACTTTGCCAAGTGACCAGAAACATGACTCCAAATGAATGTTAATGTTGCTCTGTAACTGCTGGATGTGTAAATAAGCAACTGTTCGCTAACAAGTTCGCCAAATCAAACTTAAAAGGTGATGATATGTCGGTGTTGTGTTGCTCCCAAGTGGCCAAAAAAATCAGTTATCACAGATTTAATGAAAAGTTGCACCAGAAATACTAATACGTAACAGCTTGAATACCAAAGAAGACACAACAAAGGTCATTGGGTCACTGCTAAGTGGTAGATGTATCAGTAATATTCGAAGATATAATTATGGCTTACTCAAGCTCCAAATAAGTGTCGTTTTTCACATATTACATTATACTGCCACTTCAGTGACTATCTATAGCACTACACTGCTAAGGTTGTTACTATTTGCTGATTTGATTTACACGCCACATACGGATACACCCTGTTCATATCATTATATTATTTTTGTCCTCAATATCCTTCATTCTTTCTGCCTGTCTTCCCTCTTGTCACTTACCAGTTCCCTCCCTTCAGTTCTGCCTGGCAACAAGCAGCACTCAGCTCATCAAGTCTCATTTATTTTATCAACCGTCCCCAATCACGCAACACCAATCATCGTAACAGCTCCGCTCCCCGTCATCATCCTCATTATCATCATGCTTTCTAAATCCCTTCTTCCACGCCGCTACCACATCAGCTTGTTGTTACAGTAGCTACCTTTGCCAACCCCATTAGGATCCATTAACTGACAGTATTATACATGCACCAGCGTGTCTCTCCACAGAGACGGGGCTGTAATTAGCCATGGAGATAGATGGCACATAAAAGGGATCAAAAGCAGCATCACTGAGGTGCCAGGCTAGGAGTGATGTATGTGTGCTTTGGTACACGTGTCATTCACCAATAGGGATTTTGATTGTGCATCACACTGAATAAATCCCAAAGATGCAAGATAAAAGACCAGGGGGGTTTTTACATTTGTATGGATCAGGGATGATACGCAGAGAGACACAAAAAAGACACAATAAAGCAGTTGATATGCTACCAACGTAGTCGAGAGGGACGTTTAGATTTTATCATATTAAAGTTATTTAAATAGAAATGTGAAAGGTTTGCCCTCACATAGTTCAGATTTCTTTATCCTCTAGGTTATGGGGTTCAGCACACAAAACCTTCTACTGTGTGTTCGTTAAGGCTGTAGAAGTACGTGAATATAATTAGATATTAAAAGACTAGACAAAGGATGCACTGGTAGATATTTGCAGAGGGAGAAAGAGAGAGATGATGTGCTAAATGCCCCCTGAGAGAGAGAGAAAGTGAGGAGGGGGGTGGAGGAGAGAGAGGGACAGTTCTGCCATCTGTGTGTGACAGACTGAAACTGATACCCCCCTCCTCTGGTTACACACACACACACACACACATTCATTTATAAACTCTCTTCTTATCACATGTTGTCGTACACACACAGTCACACACATACATCACAACCCCATCGCAGCAGGTGGTGACGAGAGGAGGTGCGAGCAGCGTTTGGCAGCGTCCAACAGGGATGGCACTCATGTGACTGACACACACAGTTGATAAGTGTGTTAGTTTGTGTGTCCTATAGATATACACATCCTCCCTACTACAGTGTTATTGGCTGGCTTATTCTGAATATTGTATGCACAAAATAGCTTGTACAATATGCATAATATATTCCTTGAGATCAGTATATAGTGTTTGTATCGAAAGTTAAGTGTTTAAATAGTCAAAGTTAAACTGACAAATCTCAGACTGTTAACGGCACATAAATATATAAAAGTACAACACGTGGTGGTTTCTCATGACAAAATCTTCTCAAATAGAGACCTGTGACCTGCTTGCAGGTTCCTAACAAGAAAAGCTCAGAGAAATCCTGTTCGAGACAAAGATCAGTGCAGTCCAAATCTTCTTTTTTTATATCTATAACATGTTTCTCTGTTCCCGTCTGTCCTGCAGAGTGTGACAAGTTGAGGAAAGATGGTTTCCGGAGCTCCCAGTACTACTCTCAGGGTCCCACTTTTTCTGACCCCGCACAGTCTACCAGCAGCCTGCAGGACGATGAGGATGACGACAATGATAAGAAGGTACACATACGCACAAACACTACACACAAATACACACACAACTGTCCAGGTGTAACAGTCACTACATTTTGAGTACTTGTGTGCACAGCAGTGCTTTGCAGCCCAGTGCCGATTCAGCAGCGTGGCAACTCACCTTTAGTGATTTTTAGTGTTAGTCTGCCCTCTAGTGGTTAGAAGTGAAAATGCATGTTTTCCGCAGTCTACGTCTCTGTCTCCCTTCCTGACTTTACTTTCCTAATTTATAATTTACAAATAGAATTATAACCGTAAACATGTATACTCATAGGTCGAGCTCAGTAAAAAAGAAATGGTTTTTGCTTGTAACTTCTTCTCTGGTTGACATTGTGCTGTCCTCCTGCATCATGAAAAAGTAGAGCTTGAATTGAATGTTGAACTCTCTGTTTTTAACTGCGTCTCATTCTCTGACTTGTCATTTGTCAGGCAGACCTAAATATATAGAGAGAATAAACACATTCCGTCTTTTGTTGTTGTTTTTCCATTATGCTTGTCTTTCCTCTACACTTGGTGGGGCTGTTGTTTGTCTAATGTCACAGTACTGTAATTTCATAGGAGGGTGATACATGGAGAGACACAGAGGGAGAGGCCGAGATGAAGAAAGGAGACAGGGAGGGAAAAAGAAACACAAGCTAAAAGTGTTATTTATTGCTCTTTTTACTGGCACCCTTTCCACACACATTGTGATATGAGGGGTCCTGAAAGGGTCAGAGGGTCTTTCACTGTTATGATCAGGGTCTCCTTTGTCCCACAGAGCCCCTCGATGCCAGCCGCTCGTTTCATGCCTGCCTCGACCCTTGACCTCCATAACATGTTGTCTTTCTAAACTGTCGACTCCCATCTCTCGTCATGTCTTTCTACTTTCCGCACCCTCACCATCCCTCTCTTCATCCTGAGCCAATCCCTCCTCGCCTCTGCCTTCCTTCCCCCTTCCTCTGTTCCGCTGTTTGTCCCCCTTTCCCTCTCTTCCCCGTCACTTCCTGTTGTCCTGAGGCCAGTGAGCCTAACTTTGCCTGACAGCAGCCTCAAAAGGAGAAACAGGGCTCCTGGTTGAGCCACAATGATGCAAAATAACAAGCCATGCCTACCACCAAACTATTACTCAGATCCTTTCTTTACATCCCCCCCCTCTGTTGCCTCCCCCCCTTTATCCATCCACCCATGCGTGGTTTGTATGAAAGCACTAATAACCATCCTCCCTAGCCAGTCCGATGTTTGGGATTGTCAGGATAAACAGTAATAGTCATAGGGAGTGATTGCTGGATGTATTTGGGGAGATTCAGGACAACTTTATTCCACAAATTTTCAATCTCTGACCAACGAAACCACACTGAGGATTTCCCACCAGTCGTTTTCTTCCACGGTGGAAAAGCTCAACCTGTTCCAGGTGCAGCCAGGCAAATTTTAGGTGATGCAGAGTAAGTGAAGACTAATGATTTTATCCCTGGAACTGATATATAATCAGGACAATTTGGGATTATTTGTGTTCATTGTGCTCTCAATTTCAACCTGTGTTTACTCTGATTCAAAAATAATTATTTCAAAATCTCAAATGGACATTAATATTGACTTAAACATTAAAAAAACTGGAAATTGACGGTTTTCTGTCGACTAACAGCTCAATTTCAAGCCTGGATGCTGCAGTGATATGTGGCTGCTTCTCTGCAGTAAATTCTACCTCTGGATTGAGAACTGTTAGTGTGTGGACACAGTTTAATGCATGAGTGATTCTCTCTCTTTCTCCTCGCTGTTGCTCTCTCGCTTTTATCCTGCCATCTCCAACCGTTCAGTTTACTCTGATAGATGTTTGTGTGTCTGTGTGTGTGAGTGTGTTTCCATTTGGACTTGATTGATCGTGAAACATGTTTACAGCACCACAAGCTACTAAAGGTCACAGCAATGTAATATATTAAAGTCTGTTTGTGTGTGCCAATATAGCCCATACAATCTGTCAGTTATAGTTTTGGACAATTAAGGTCTCTTATTTTCTATTCACACTCACATTTTCTGCTATTACCTCGACATTTTAGCCTGACATTTTGCTCTAATTCAACATGACCGAGTCTTTGTTTTCCATTGCCTTTCATTACTCCGCATCGTGTTTCATCTCTCTCACCTCTGTCACTCCCTTTTCCCGTCTTGTCTCTCTTTCTCTCCCCTCTGCATTCGACTCCCGTCTCATCTCAATTACCTGTCAGTGTCATTCTCTTTTTCATTCCCTGTTTCTATTATCTCTCTCTCCCCTCCACCCTGTCTCCTCTCCTCTCTTTCACCTTTTTACAGTTTTACGTCTTGTTGACCCATTCTTCCTCTTTCTCTACTCTAGTCCACAGCGTCATCAGCGGAGGACAACAAATCTCAGCTCTCCATGAGGCCCCAGACCCCGCTCGGAGGGGGTGAAGGAGGGGAGGTCTCTGAGGTTGACGGACAGGTGGTATGGAACAAGGCCGCGCCCCTGCCCACCCCAGAGGAGAAGATGAGACAGACAGCCAAGGCCGTGCCCACAGACATAGTTGCCATCAACGTCACAGGTATGACCTCTTGGCAACCGCAATCATCCAATCATTTTGTCCATCTCTCAACCACTAGCAAGTAGCGACCAATCTCCGTCAGTGTTGGTTGTGGAAACAAATGTCCTGGTCCTCTAGTTCCATATTGAATAGCAACGTAGAAAGATCAAACTACTTTGAGTTCGATCTGGTCTCATTCGTCCCCGGTGTCTATTCTGTGACATTAACCTCTCACCACCAATCACACATTTTGTTTTGTTTGTCTTAAAGGAATTTCTGACATTTTTGGTAATTTGCTTAATTGCTGTTTTACTGAAAGTTAGATGAGAAGATCAATTTCATATCTGTGAGTTTAATACAGAGATAGCTTCATGTCATGCTTAGCCTCTTGGACAAATCTAGAAGCAAGAGGAGACAGCTAGCCTCCACCAAATAAACAAGACCCAGAGTTTACAGGATGCTAGCGGCTCCTAGCAGGTATAATGTTCAGCATGTTCACCATCTTAGCTTAGCATGTTAGCATGCTATTATTTGCTAATTAACACGAAACACAAAGTACAGCTGAGGCTGATGGGAATGTCATTAGTTGTGCAGGTCAAAGTACTGACCAAATTAAGATTTTGACCTGATGGTGGCGCCAGATGAAAAGCCAGTGGATTACCACAGTTTTTATAGTTCATGCTGAGGGGATCATGAATGTTTGTGCCAAATTTCATGACAGTCCATCCAATAGTTGTCAAGACATTTCACTAAAAGCCAAAAATGTCCACCTGCTGGTGGCAGTAGAGGAAATTAACATGTCATATCTTGTGATTTTGTTGGTCTTCTCATCTAAATCTCAGTAAGGCAGCAAAAAAGGCAATGGGCCAGACAAGCAAAATGTCAGACTGTTCCTTTAATCAACTTTCTGTGGCTAAGTGGATATAGACTAATCAATTACTGTATCCAGTCATCCACAGAGGAAAAAAAACTGTATGTGTCAGTCATGGATGTCTGCACCTCTGTGTATATCCTCCTCCTTCCTTCATGCTTCTTGGAGACTGACCTTCACCTTCCTTTATGCGAGTGTGAGCGAGCGTTTGTGTGTGAGAATCGTTTGACAGCTTATCCAAGGGTCAAGGCTGTTCACTGACTTTATGTCAGATCACAGGGCGTGTGACAGATGAACACTCGAACACAGCAAAACGTTGTCGATGCAATTCCCCTATTAGCATGTCACATTTTTCACCGCTGTCTGCCACACACGAACCACACACATACATGAAGATATAACATCTCATTTAGCTAGTTCTGATGAACTCACATCAGCTAGATATCATGTATGAGGTGTAAATAAACAGATGAACAACAACACAAAGTCTCCAAAAATCACAGTTCAGTATCAACATCTGAATTTTGCTGTTGTCAGGCTCAATATAACTGCAATCCCGTCATCCTTTAGACACTAATGAGTGCTTAATGTGGTCCCACTCCACACAGATCACTGTTGACTTCATCTCCTGTCACTTTAGATTACTGAGAAAGAGAGAGTAAAACACACACACATACAGACACAGAGAGAGTTCAGGGACTTTTCTGTCACTTTGAGGAGGGGATGTGATAGACACTATCTGCCCTCATATCAATTTCCATTTCCCTAACGCCTGCAGGCTGTCACCAGCTAGCCAAATAGCAGAAAGAAGAGCAGTTCCTAGTGAGATATCGCTCTTCCTTCAGGGAAACTGGACAGAGAGTGAGAAGGATATTGAGAAGAATGAAAGACTGTCTGTGTGTGTGTGTGTGTGTGTGTGTGTGTGTGTGTGTGTGTGTGTGTGCATGCTTCACGTCATATCTGTCCTGTGCATGTGTGTTTTTCTGATAAGAGCATGCATTCTACATCTCACATATCTTACATGTATGTTCACACCTCAGTTGCTTGTATTCAGGGTTGGAAATTAACACAAACCATCAGCCAAAAATGTAACGTTTTCTTTGCCAGGCTCTTTCTGATCAGCCTGTGCTTATTTTCTTTTCTAATGATTAAGCTTGGCTAGTAAATGAGTGAAAATGGCTGATACATGTTTAGGCACTTTGGCTGGCGGATGAAAACAGTTAAAACATTTTCTCACTTTCCTCTGGATGGCAATACAGATACTTTTGGTTGTATTTGCCTCTGAGGTTTCTGCCTCCACCCAAATAAATGGAGGTGAATGGAGGTTTATTTATATGCTCACAGCATTGAGCAATTACATGAATGAATCAACATCAACTCATATTTCTAAAAAACATGCCCATGCAGACCTCACGGTAAACAGTTCTTAGTACATAATGAATTGGCCAGGCCAATATATCCGATATTATCTTTTTGCAGATATATCTGTATTGTGTATATGTTGGCCAATAAATAACAAAAAATTGCAGTACAGAAATACCAAAGTAGGTTTCAGGTAATTTAGAAACAGTTTCACAGTTACATAGTTTATCATTATGAGTTTATGTCAAAAGAAAATTACTATCGCCCAATTTATCGTTATTGGATTTTTTGAACTCCCAAATATTGATATTAGTATCGGCCTCAAAAATCCATAATCAGTTGGACTATAGTTTTCAGAACACTACTCTTAGTATGAAAACTGTTCACAGCGTGTTCTGCGGATTATGTAAAGTAACAAAGACAATCTTTTTGCGAGAGATGTTGCTGCTAACATTTTAAAATGCAGTTCTTCAAAGCTGTGAGCATTATAAACTGGTTTCTGTTCACCTACACTGTTTTGGGGTGGCACCAGAAAACTTAAGAGATATAGATAGATAGGATATTGCAAAACTTGGGCAAATAAAACCACAACTATCTGCATGAATAGATACCATCAGAGGGAAAATGTTTTGTTTTTATATATAATTTGATTGAACTGACCCTTTTGGCTTCTTTCCCTGTTAATGTTGCATGTTCAACTTAAAAAATAAAAGAAACCCTCTGCATGTTGTGGAGTTTGTTCCTTCCAACTAACCGACTGCTGTTTGCCTGTGTGTCCGCCTGCCTTGCTCTCGCCCTCCCGGCTACCAGGGGCAGTGTTTGACCGACAGGCGAGCATCCGGCGCTCCCTCATTAACACTGACACCGTGTCCCGTCGGCCCAAGAAGGTCAAACGCAGAAAGACTATATCAGGGCTGCCTGACAACATCAACCAGGAGCTAGGTATGGATCACTGTGGGGCAATATGATGCCCTCTACTGTCCACAGACCTGTACCAACACTCTGGACAAGCATCCCTCCTTCTTCCTATAACCTACTTCCAATAACCTTACTCTCTATGGATTTATGCTTTTGACAAGAATAACTGTATACATTGAGTGGAGAATTAACTCACCCCACCAGTGTTGTTAATGAGAGGGAGAAAATGACACATGCAAGTCCACAGTGTTGGATCAAGGCCCTGCAGTTGTTCAGTCTTTCCCTGTTTCAGTTCTACGTACCAAGTGTCCTCATTTGCTCTCCTCCACCCTGTTTCACTGTATCTACAGCCAGGAACCAGTTATGAAATCCTTTTCAGTTGTTTTGTGGTTTTAATTTTGTCCTTTTTCCTCCTCTTTGCCTGTTGGAAAATCATGTCACATAAGAGAAGTTAAGTGCAGGGTTTGCCATTCTTAAATGCGTATTGTGCCATAATCCCTCGGGGTCAACTTTCTGCAGTCCTTTTTCTGTTAATTGTGTGTCTGTGCCTTAATCCTGGGGCCATATTGATAATCTTAGCATGTGTGTCTTACTTACCAACATGTAGTGATTATGAGACAACGGGCCCCTGATAATGGACACCTAAAAGGCCCCACAGCCCTCTTCTTTTGCCCCTGTCATTTTCAGAAAATGTGATCCAAACAGATGAGGGCTAAATAACAAATATGAAGGTTCAGAGGTCCCCTACCATTAGTTACTCAGCTGAGCTGGGTGTTAAGCGAGCACTAAGCTTACTAAGCTGACACTGTGCTGTGCTGACGGCACTGCATGGCTGATGTTTGTTTACATGTCCCTGAGCTTTGGGATGGCAGCAGCATTTAAGGAGAATGTCATTTCTCTGTGCGATAAGATCGCCAAGGCTGATCGCAAAAGAGCTTTAAAGTCTGGTTAGTGCCCAGCTGACGACAGCCTCTGAATGTCATGATTACTGGGCCGGGGTAATTGTCCCAGTGCTTCATCCCTCCCTCTCCTTGCACTGGAGCTGCCTGCGAAGTAGACCTGCAGCTTAATCTATCGCAGCAGCAGCAGCAGCAGCCAAGCTGTCACTCCAGCTTTTAGCAAAGGAGGAAGAGAGTGTATGTGTGGTTTAGAGAGAGCAGGGAGAGAGAGAGAGAGAAGAAAGGACGCACGAGTGTGTATGTTTTGGGATACGAGCATCAACAGGAGAGCCGCCACAGATGGGAGACGCACTAGACATCCTCTCCCGTTTTACAACTCATTCTTCAAATTGTTTGTTTACTAGCCGGTATGTTCGGTGTGTGTGTCTTTGTGTTATCTGCATTTCTGTGTGTCCTTGTCTCTACATCTGTCTGCATATTCTGTATGTTCTGTCCTGTATGACAGTGCATGACCATGTCAACACTGTGTATGTGTGTTTATGTGTCTTATTATATGAGTGTGTCCATGTACGTGTTTGTTTGTTGGCTGCCTCATACCTTGCCAGCTGCCTGTCCTGAACCCCAGCGGGCTATTCGCTTTTCTATCAGACTGAGCCAGAATAGGAGGGGAAGCATAGTAGGGAGTCTCTCTGTCTTCCCTCATATGCTTTCCTCTTTAATGAAGAAGACCAGAAGTTATTAACGGACGAGACATGGTTACTGCAAATCAAATTAATTAGCTTCCTTGTGACCACAGTTTGTCTGACAGTCCAGCCAGAAGAGCAGAAGACATTGTGGCTGAAGAAGTTATAGAGAGGGAAGAGAAGGGTAGTGGAGCAAGAAGAGAAATTAAGAGATATTTTGATCAATCATATGTTTATCTTATTTTCTTTCTTTCCTTTGACAGCTGCAAAAGGACACGGCGGAGAGCTCCGGCCGCATTCCATGTTCATCCCGGGACAGTACTCCACCTTGGGAAGAGTTGGGAGTGTCAACTCAACGCTCCGACGTTCACAGACCAGAGACTCCAGCTGCCAGACAGAAGAAGTGAAGATTGTACCCCCGTCCATGAGGAGAATTCGGGCTCAGAGAGGACAGGGAATCGCTGCTCAAATGGCTGGCATTTCTACTTCCTCCTCAACAGGAAGTATATCCATCTCGAGTAGTGACAGCTCTGGGATCTTGATGCTGCCACATCAGTTTAACGGAGATCCTTCCCGTTTTCACAGTCTGCCCCGACAGGGCGCCAGGGTATCCCTCAGTGCTGACCCCATCTACAGCAGCACCCCCATCAAGTCAGAGGAGCAAACTACACCTCAGAGGCAGATTGGAAAGCTTCAGGTTGACGATACAGTGGTGCACATGAGAAATGCCCCAAGGACAGGCACCCTGCCCAGGCCCAAGTCTCAGGAGGTGAGGGGGACACAGGCCAGTGATTGGGGTGGCGGTCCAGCATGTGTGGTCTCTCCACATGCTGCTTATTCCACCTCACTCATCCCCAATGCCACCCTGTCTAGCTCCTCTGAGGTTATTACCCTCAACACCTCCGGTCAGCTCCCCCACTCCCCGGCCTCAGCTTACCCCACAGCTCGGCCGCTCAGTCTGGCTTCCTCCATTAACACTGACCCGCTGATCTCCAGTCCAACAGCCTTTACCCACAGCTCCACCTGCCCAGCCTTGGCCACGTCTACCCCCACTCATACACCACAGGATGGTGGTCTGGTGATGGCAGCACCTGCTAGCGAGTCCGGGCACTCGGACAGCAGTGTGCACAGCCACAGCACCTTGGCCCCCACGCCGCCATCCTGTCAGCCAGAGGAGCAGTGGATCTATGACACGCCAGAAAACGTGGTGATTCCACACCGCACCCTGACCTCCAGCTGCTCCACTCCTATAAACCAGCTGTATAGCAGCCTGGACCTCTCCTCCAGGACCACTACTGACTCCAGCTCCCTCTATTCCCAAGACAATGATGGATACTACACCTCCATGCACATGGATTCAGGCCTGCGCTCTCGCAGCCATGGCAGTGGGCATGGTGCAGCAGCTGGACGGGCCACCAGGCACAGCATGTACGAGTGCCGCGAGATGGCCAATCAGGAAGACTCTGCCAGCTTGTACAGTGATCGCTCTCTGTCCCGTAGCATCTCCCTCCGCAAGGCCAAGAAGCCTCCGTTGCCCCCAGCTCGTACAGACTCTCTTAGACGCAAGCCTGGTGCGAAAAAGCCCCTTGGAGGCGTTAGCGCTGTCAGCGGTGTTAACGAGCCAAACGGAGCCATGCTCAATGAGACTCTAATTGCCAGCTTGCAGCAAAGCCTACAGATGGGGCTGAGAGGAGGGAAAGGAAAGGGGGCTTCACCTTCTTCACCCTCTCACAGCCCGAGCAGCGACTACGATGACCCTTGGGTGCTCCGGCCACGCAGTCAGAGTAGCATCAGTGCAGGTAGCTCTGCAGCGTCACTAGCAGCTAACGCCAACTGTGGCGGCGTGTCTAACGTATACTCACTGTGCCATGTGACGCCTGCCCATAGTGAGACCAGCAGCTTGCGCTCGGACTATGCTGATTCCTGGGGCTACTACATGGACTACCCCCGTAACCATGGAGACCAGAGGGCACAGACCCCTCCGGCCCACGCCACAGATGGCATGTCGGCTGGGGCTCACCCAGGAGAATTACAGAACGGAGGTGAGATTCACAACAACAGCCAGGCCCCTAGAGCTCCAGGCCAGGAGGGAGGGCTGGCAGTGAAGCCCAAAATGTCCACCTCCTCCCCGGACAGGGTGCACAGACTGACCTCCCCATCTAGCGGCTACTCTAGCCAGTCCAACACCCCCACAGCTGGAACCCCAGTGCCCTCGTTCGTCAGGTCCATGTCTCCCTCGGGCAGCCGGCCCAAGCCCAGAGTGCCCGAGAGGAAGTCATCTCTCCTCTCCTCTGTATCCATGTCCTCCTCTTCCACCTCCCTTTCCTCTAACACCTCTGACTCACTTAAAAGCTCTGGCCCTCCTCCTCCACCACCCCCACCCCTGCCCCTCTCCTCCTCAGCTCCCAACACCCCTCTCAGCCCACCTCCACCCTTCCCTCCCCCTCTACCACCAAGTTCCAGTGCAGGCACTCTTCCACCAGCTCCCCCGTTACCAACCACTCCACAGGGTCCAACTCTGAGCCCACCCCCTGCTTCCTCCACCTCCCCAGAATTCCCTCCTCCTCCATCCCCTGACATGCTAATCCACCCCAGTTCATCCTTCAATGGGAGCTTCAGTCCTCCCCCTCCACCTCCCCCTCCTGTCCCCTCCATGGGGCCCCCTCCACCTCCTCCACTGCCTGCTTTTGTCCCACCTTCCTCCTCCCCATCTTTTGTGAAGGCAGTGAAGGATGCTCCTAAACCAACTCTTTCCAACAGCCCTACAAAGTCATCTAAGCCCCTGATCACCCCGTTTGCGCTGCAGAGTGTTCAGCTCCGCTCTGTTCAACGGGCAGAGAAGGAGATTAACGGCAAATCAGACCACACCAAAGCTCAGGAAATGGGGGTAGACCACCTTCAGAGTCTAAAGCCCCAGACCCTGGAGAAGTCTTACTCCCTGGAGCATCCCACTGTGTTACCCCTGTCAAACTGCTCCCCAGAAGAAGATTCACGTAACTCCTCACCGTCACCCATGTCAAAGCTCTTAGAAGAGTTGTCTTTAGACTGCAGTATCACAAATTACACACCAGATAGTGCTGTCATAAATGGAAAAGCTGAGGATCAGAGTTACTTTCTCTTAAACGGAAAAGAAAAAGTTGAAGGGCGGGAATCATTGCCCAGTCCCCCGCAGAGCTCCCAAAGCACTCCTGTCAAACAGAAGCCCCCAGCAGTCTCCAAGAAACCCAAAATCTCTTTTCTCCCACCATTTAGCCCCCAACCAATCAACGAACAGGTTACATCTCAGCATGAGGATACAACCAGCATGTCACAATCAAAAGACCAAGTCGATGGGCTGCGAAGACAAATAAAGGAAGAGGAGAAAGAGAGTAAAAGTGAGCAACAGGAGGAGGAGGAGGAGGAGGAGGAAGAGGAAACTTCAGAGAGCTCCGAGCCTCTCGCAGAGAGCAGTGAAACATCCACAGTAAGCCAGGACGAGTCCCGTATCTCTGCTTCTGCCAACCAGGAGACAAGTCTTGACCAGGGACTATGTACCAATGGAGAGGCTCATGAAGAGGAAGAGGAGGAAGGAGATGGAACAAGTAGCACGACAGGATCCATCAGCTCCAGAGAGGATGACCCTGGTGAGTCTGGCTGAAATTTATTTTAATTTATTGTGTTTTTTTTCACCAAGTCAGAAATGTTCAGAATCTGTGAAGAGAGAACACTAGTTTTAGATGGCGTCAGTCAAGACCTTCATTTACTTATTAGTTAAGCCCATTACCATAATCCTATATGGTTAGTAGTGATGCTGCTGCCTGCTAGCTGTGCGGCCAGCTCCTCAGGCAGCTGTGAAATTCATTTTGCCCTCCGTAGCAAAGGATCCAAACTTGAACCCACAAGCTTTTAAAGGTTTGAAAACTGTGAAAATAGCGCAGGAGAGACGGCTTATCACTGGGACAGCACTGCTGCAGCCTCTTGAATTCATCCTCTCTTTCTCTCTCTTGTACTCATCCTTCTATATTTCATATGCAGAGATCTCTTGTGGTTGCTGTCCCTTCGTTTTTCCCGCATTGCTCTTTTTTTCCCCCACCACACACCTCAGCCTCCACTGTCTACTCGACTCCTCTCCACCATCCATCCTTATTTCCAAATATCCATTTTTGCCTCCCTGCTTTTTCCTCTTCTTTACTGTTAATCTCTCATCCTCAGTCAGTCCCTCTCTCTTTCTGTCCTGCTCCCTATCTATCCCTTCTTCTCTCTCTGAGGTAAGGGAGGGGGCAAGTGTCCCGGGGGAGATGCTTCTCGTGGTTGGAGGGAGGGGGGGGAGGGGCTGCATCGT
>NTHP01000237.1:588151-615906 GCA_003416845.1 Oplegnathus fasciatus
CATCGTATCAGAGGGAGGGAGGGGAACAGATCTGGTAAGGGGATGAAGGGGAGGATGGGGGGGGGTGTAAAGTGAGACTGCCTGCAGCGGCTCAGGCAGTCGAAGCACAGACGTGAGCGCGGAGGTTGAGAGGAGGAGGAGGAGGGGAAAAAAGAGGCTAAACTAGAGGAGAAGAAAATAGAGGAGAGGAAATCTAGAGACAAAAAGAGAATGTAAGAAGACAGTCTGGCACCTCCTCCGTACCACTTCAGATTTTATAGGCAGCCAGGTTAATGCGACGGGATGGTGGATTCATGAGTGTGTGTGTTATAAACCTGAAGTACGTGTGTTTACTCTCCTGTAACTGTGTGTGTGTAACTTGTGCATTTCTCTGTCTCAGGTGAGGTGTTCGACTCCAGCACGGCTGAATCGTCTCCGGCCCCGTCAGCCAACGGGGCCTCAGAGGGGAAAATGGTGACCCCGACTCCCTCGCGGGCCCGAACCACTGAGGACCTCTTTGCCGCCATTCACAGGTACCCGTGATGCATTTCTCTCTTTTACTTGTCACTCCTTCATCCGCTCCTTCTCCAACTTCTTTGCTCCTCACCTGCTTCAACTCCCAATTTATTCCACTGAGCTAGTTTTTTTTTCCTCTTGTGCTCCGTCATTTTGTTTCCTGTTTGTTTTTCTCTCCATCTTCCCCCTCTTTCTCAGTCAGCATTTCATTCCCTCTTTCTTGCCCTCTCATAAACCACAACGTATCACCCTGAACTCCAAGCTCCTTCTCCTCCTTCATCCGTCAACCCATTATTTCTCTTTTTCCATCTCCATCCCCCTCCTCCTCCTCCTCCTCTCCTCCTCTTCCTGCCCTCCACCTCTCAGTCATAACTTTACCCAGCGCTGTCCCATCTGCAAGCATACACATCTGTCAAATAGCTAGTCTCTGGAGTCTCCCAGCCCAGAGAGAGAGAGTGGCTTTTTCTGTTCCTGGTCAGTGAGGGGACTGATTCAGGAAGCAAAATGTAGTCAAATATCTATCGAGGCATCTGTGTTAGTGTAGTCACATTAGCGTCGCTCATTCTCAGCAGGAGAAAAAAGGCGGTTGCTTCATCCATTATTTAACTACTCGACACCCTCTGGTCCTAATCTAGGTTAGAGGCTACCGGAGAGATTTCCCTCTCTCTCTCTCGCTCTGCAATCTCCGACATATATTGCATACGTGCTCCCGTGCTTCAAAGAGAGCACACACATAAATTTCTCATGCAGCCCACCAGTTTGTGTTTCACGGTCACGTGCAGCGGCAGTTGGAGTTCTCTTGAGCATCACAGGATTTCATTTCATGGGGTTTTATTTCTGCTGGCGACAGATTGTCGATGTATTTATGGCACACACGTCACGTGCGCGAGTGCGATTTATTGTGCCGTTTAATTAGACGTGAAGATTGTGTGCGCGTTTGTGTGTGTAAACCTCACAGTGTTTGTTTACCACTTGTTTTACTGGCTCTCCTCCTCCATTGCACCTCCTTCGTGTAGAACATGTAGAATAATTTTACAGATTTTTGATAAGTGGGAAGTGATGACGGACTTCTGGCAGTGCTGTCAAAATAGGAGGAATCAACAACCTTGCGAAGAAAAGAGGAATTAACTTAACTCACAGAATCCCATGCAGAAATTGAAAAAGTGGGGCTCTTAACATCATCTGTCATTAAATTAAAATCCACTTGAGAAATTTTAAGTGGGGGTACATTGTTTCAAAATATCGCGATGTTGTGAGAAAGTTGTACTTTGTCTACCCAACTGTTCCTTCTTCACCTCTCTGACACATTTCCTTTCCCCTTCTCACCTGTCCAATACCTTTGCTTTCCATTCTGTCATTTCACTTTCCCTGTCTTCTCCCCCTCTGTCTCTGGGAAAACAGAGAATGATGAAAAGCTTGAATGAAATGCCTCCACAGCTGCAGCAGAAAATACAACTTGTCCGGAGGGAAATCCTCCGAACCAAATGTAATACAGCCAAGAGAAAGAAATCGATCAAGTGCTCCAAGATGTGTCTTATATCGCAGCCTTGTTTTCCTCCACAACTGAGATTGGTATCGCCGCCTTTTCCAGTGTGGCCCGCGAATTTAACAAACTGTGAGTTCAGTATGGAGCCGTCTTGGTTGGCTGAGTTCAGGTGTGTGAGCGGGAGCACGTGTGAGTGTGTGTGAGAAAAGTCTTATGTAATGCTGATGGGCTAATGTGGCGAGGGAGCTCACAGGGGACGACGCGAGATGGAGGTTGAATTTAGGGCACGGGCACATATTTTGCAGTCTTTCTGAAACAGAAAGCAGACTTAAATTCTCTCACAAACCATTTATATCCTCTCGCTCTCCCTTGTTTGACCTTCACAAGTATATTCTCTACAGGTTATTTGTCCTTTTATGGAATATTTTCATTCTGTAGATCTAATCTGAAGATTAAGGGTTTTGTCTCACTACGTCCTTCACTGCTCCCTTTACTTTTAGCATCAAATCGCTCTCCCGTATCACAGAATCCGTATTTCTCATGCCTTTAATCACCTCTGTCTCCCCTCTCCTCCTCTCTCCCTCCCTGTGCAGAGGGGGCATGCAGTGGGTGGGTGCAACCTTTCTAGAGAGGTGCGAAGTGGCAAGTAGCCCCATCCCTTTAATTAGCGAGCCTTGTTTCTGCCACTGCGGTGATGCTACCTTTGGATTAGCAACAGTAATCCCGCAGTGCAACCCCCCCAGACCACAGATTAATAAGGCTGTTTCCCTGCTAGCCCTAATCCCCCTGTATTCTGCCAGTTGCAGCTTTATTGCTATGCTTTGGTGCAGGAGTTATAGACCGTGTTGGCTGAGTGGTGCAGTCAACCACTCGGATACCCCCTGCTGAGTGGAGGCTGTATCGTCCTTGTGTGATTAAAACTGCTTTGGGCACTTTTCCCAGTTTGTGTTTTTGATTAATTTCATTGTGCCGCGTCTGAGCTTTCCTGCAGAGTTGCAGCGTCTGCAGCTTCTCTTGTAAAAACTCATTGGATTTCTTTAACAAAAATGTACGACTCTTCTTCTCATTGCCCTCCTTTTCTTTTTTTTTTGAGCATCCACGCCACTCAGTGCTCCTTATTGTTTCACTTCTTTAAGATCCATGCTGTGACGCATGATTGCTGGGGGCAATGCTGACATATGGCAAATTTGGGACAAAGATTTGAGGCGTGTAGGCCAAGTATTTTAAGTGCAATCTTTTTTTTTTTTTTTNNNNTAAAGACAACACAGAAACATTCACAAGGCTGAGTAGAGCAGACTACCAAAGGCTGCTTTCTGCTCAGCTGTATGAATTCCCATATGCTGCAGCCTAATTTTAATTTGAATAATTTGATTTGATGTCATCGTTTGCATTTAAGCATTTAAGTAACATTTAATTGCCTTTGAATTATTTTACTTTTTACAAATTCATTAACCCTGCTTGCGCTCACTCACTCTGCAGAATTTCTACCAGCATGTCATTAATCCGGTTATCTTCTCCGCATCTCACCCTAGGTCAAAGCGCAAGGTCCTGGGTCGCAAGGAGTCTGACGAGGACAAATCCCGGGCTGGGAGCCACCCACAGTCTCCACCCGTCACCCCCACAGGCATGTCCCCAGGGACGGTGTCCTCCTTGCCCCGCCAGACAGGCTCCATCCAGCGCAACCTCCGCAAGTCCTCCACCAGCAGTGACACCTTCAAGGCCCTTCTCCTGAAGAAGGGCAGCCGCTCGGAGACCAGCTTCAGGATGTCAGCCACTGAGATGCTTCGCTCCACTGACCCTCGCTTCCAGAGAACACGCTCCGAGTCAGAGTTAGACCCCCCTGCCGCTTCACCCTCCTCACCGACGGCACCACACAGCCCCTTGACCTCCCCCGGCCGTGGTAAGAGGGCAACAGATGAGTGGAACCGCTACGAGGCCTTTTCTCTGTCCTCGCCGACTTCACCGTCCTATTCAATGAGCGGGTTAAAGTATGGGCGCTCGCGCACGCCACCCTCTGCTGCCAGCAGCAAGTACAACGCACGCAGCCGAATCCTCAGCAGCCCAATGACAGTAATCTGTGAGCGTGAGGGGGAGATGGCTGAGAGCGAGTACGGAGACACTGCAGAAAGTCTGTCTGGACCCACGAGCCAGACTCTCCCTCTGCTCAAAGACTCCAATGGCACTTTATCTGAGGGGAGCAGAAGTTAAAGAGCAAGGACGGCTCCTTAGATACAGGGAGCTGAACTCACTCGTCATAACGAGGTAAGGGGACAGGAAGAGGAGCCGCTAGAAGGCCCTCTAGAGACACCTTCCTGAGCCCCACCCCCTCTGCGCTGCCTCTGAGGGAGTGGACATGTCGGGTCCTGATGTGAGGTCAGAGGTCGCCCCGTCATGGACCGGCCTGAAGTGGAAAACTGGTTCTGCTGCAGCTTTTCAAGACTCCCATGATTCTCCCTTTCTCCTTCGTTTGGTGACTCACCCTTTGTGTTAAAAGAATAGTTTCTTTTACGCCTGGTGTTCTTAGTTTGTTTTCCATTTGTTTTGCTGTTTTTTTTTTTTTTTTACTTTATCTTGTCCTTAACACGCAGAAACCCTTTAGTTTCTTTGAATGACAAGGTTAAGATGGCAAACTAAGGTGAATTGAAGGAATTGAAAAGTCACAAGTTGTTTGCTTAACTTTGCTGCTGTGGTGCTATGTAGCTAGGCAGTTGGAAAGAGTGGAGCATAAAGGCGTGCCGGATGCTCGCCTTGTGAATCCTCTCAGCTTCTGCGTCTCTCCTGTTGGCTCTGGAAGGTGTTTGAGAGCACCGTGGTTTGCAAGTGTTGGCTTCAAACAGCCCATAATATTGTCGAAAGAGCTCGAGGACGTGGTACAACAGACGGCTCCACGGTACAACTTCAGCTACGGTTTTGGCCAGGTTTTGCTTTCTGCTCTTAGGTCGGCAGTTTAGTTTGCAGAGCTGGTGTGTTCAGTGGTCCAGAGGAAGTGCGGAGGGCTCAGTGCTGCCACCTAGTGATGGACAGGAAGGGAACAACTGTTGGGCGTTCAAAGGCTCAACCAAAACAGCAAATTTACTCTATAAAAAAGGCTCATAAAATCGACATTAATGGAATTTTAGTTTGGAGATTTTGCACTGTGCATAGGTCTTTTTCTTTGTTTGTGATTTAATGTTTTAAAGATTGTTTTAATAAACAAGTGATGTCATGACGTGTGTTTGGGAGTTAAGTATGAATCTATAAATGTTAAGCCAGAAATGACATTAGAAGAAAAGCTTATTTTACTGTCCGGGTCTTTTAGTGATCGTGTTGGTTACCAAAGAGCTGAAAATTTAACTGCTGGCTTTCAATCTGGACGTGAACACAATCTGAGAGTGTGACACCCATTCATTTGGTCCAGCTGTTGCTAAGTTCGCTGAGACCTACTAGAACCTTTTAGGGCTTAAATGACTTCTCTAACGCTGTTGACCTTTCTGTTGATCCCTTTGCAGTCATATATGGTTCTGTTTGTAAATACATAGAGAGGAGTTTTAAGTAACATTTTGACTTATTTTCAAAGACTTTGTACATTTTTAGAGCCCTGTGTTTGCTGGAAGGGAGTGGTTTCCTTTTTGTAGATTATTTATTTTCACATAGCAGGGCTGCAAGTCAACCAGCAAGGTGATGGAGGCACGGGGTGGAGGGTAAGTCCAAGGACCACATTTACTTCGCTGATCCCACCAGGACATTTTTTTTTTTAAAGAAAAAAAATAATGCAATAATGTCAATATTTATTCTTAAGCCTTCTACTGCCCTTAATCTTAAATCATGCAAAGCCCACGCTGGTGCTCACAGCTGAGTAAATGTGGTCTCTTTAGAGTAATAAACTGAGGTGACAGACATGAGACTTTATAACCTCCTAACAGCCGTAACACCCTGTGGTTTAATCACCTGTGACCAAAGTGTGTCTCCCAGCTCCCGCCCGGCCATGATTGAGCACTTGCGGCCCAGGCTCATCTCGTGACAGGAAACGTCTCAATCGCAGAGAGCTCGTGAAAAGACGAGAGGGCAGAAGAAGTGGTGAAGTTAGTGGGAGTGGAGCTGAAGGCAGGCTGCTAACGCTCTTGTGTATGTCTGTGTAATAAAAACAAGGTGATATTTAAAGAGCTGGGTCTGTGTGTCATTTCTGTGTGTGTGTGTGTGATTCACGGCCATCTGCCAGCCCAACACCCCAAATCACCGCCTCATTAGCGCCGTCGCCATGGCACCCACACTCGTCCGTCATCTGGAAAACTCCAGAGGCCATCCTTTACCCCTCCCTCCCCGCGGGGTCATCAGTTATGTCTCCTTCTGGACATCCTATTAGGACACACACTGAATCACAGGCTCAGCCCATAATAGACCTTTCCACTGACTTCAGACCAGTGTTGAACCACCGTGACTGCCTGACTTACAGTTCCTGAACACTGCAACCTCTCAACATTCCCCGCAGGTCCTCGCTGCCTTTTCAACACCTCAGCACGTCGAGTGCTCGTCACCAAGGGCACAGAAACACTGACCGCCTCTTAGTATTTACAATGCAGTCCCTCCACCTCCAGTTCAGCAGGGCCACCTGCCCTCTTGACGCTGCACAGACGACGACGCGTCCATCTGGCTGTCAGACAGAAATCAATACAAACTCCTCCCAGCCATAATCACACTATTGACACTTCACTTCCTTCCCTCTCCTCTTCTATCCAAGACCCCCTGGTGTAGTATCCTTAACGTATAAAGTGACAAATGAAACAGATCGACTGTATTGACTTGAGCACAGTGGAGAGGATAGAATAGTTATCACCTGTGTTTCTAGCTCAGCCTGGTCAACAGGTACGGCTCCAATTATTCATAAAAAGTGTTTAATGCCACATTATTGTGGAAATTGAAGAAGTACTTGTTCACTTATGGCATTTAGAAGGCTGTCTCAGTGCTTTCTCCATGTTTTAGCCACCTAACTAAGATTAACATTACTCATAACCCATTTCATTTTTATATTAATTTCCCTCCATGAACACAGTCAGTTTGTGTTTCTATGAAAATCAACTTGACACTGCCTAACAGGTGGTCTATCACAGGACATATTTACATTTCACATTTGTTTTGTTGTAAATAGGACTGTACTGAAACTTGTCCTTGATGCGTTTAGGGGAAGCTCCCACTTCCAACATTTGAGAGTCAGTTGGTGTGAGCTGTTACATTCACAAGCCATGGTGTCAGCAAGCCAAACAATAATGATTATAAAACGATAATGTAAGGGTGAATTTCTTGCAAAAATAAACAGATTACCGTTTGGCAGCCAACTGTCTAATCTTAGACATCAGACTTTTGCCTTTTAAGCGAAGTAATGTCTATTGTTGACCCTTTGTTACAGGTTGCATTTATCTAGTAGTTGTGAGCACTTTAACCAAGATTATTTCCAGATTTCCAGATTATTTTTGGTCATAGACATAAAACTATCCACTATTTCAAAATAAAACAAAAATGAGAAAAAAAGATGAAAATAAACATAATTTTATATCAAAAAAGTGAAAGGAAAAAAAACCTCAGTTTTGTGGCAAAACCTGTTTTGTTTCTTATTTCCTGTCTTGTTTATCAACTTGTGATCCCTCAGATTTATCTGCAACTATTTTGATAACTGATAAATCGTTTCAATCATTTTTTTCAACCAGAAATGCTTGAAATTTTCTGGTTCCAACTTCTCAAATGTGAGGATTTGCTGCTTTTCTTTGTCACATGATAGTAAATGAAACACATTTGGCTTCTGGACTGTTAGTCGGACAAAACAAGCTATTTGAAGACGTCACTTTAGGCTCTGAGGGAAGTTGTGGTGGCTGTGTTTCACTACTTTTTGACATTTTATAGACTGAAGAATTAATCAATGAATTGAGAAAATAATAGATTAATTGATAGTTTGTTGCAGCCCTAATTTTAATAGTGGACTAAAACTAATCGAAACTAATGGCAGCCTGGAAGGAATGAAATTTAATATAAAAACCTGCTTTGGAAAACAGTGACCAGCATTGTAAATTTAACTCACATGCAAAGAAAACAACCACCTACACACCTACTGACACCTTCAGTTTTGGCAATTAAGTCGGTCTAATTTGTAATATGGGATGTGGGAAAAAACTTCATAAAATCAAATAAAAATACTCAACAATCACACGCCTTGTAAAACTTGTAAAACTGGTTCATTAGTCATTAGTTTATCTCGGTCACCAGAAAATAAGTTTTGTCACAGAAGTATTTTTACATGTCCTCCACATCAACTGTATCCTGACTCGAGGTCTCCACCAGGCTGGAGGGGGGGGAGACAGATTTAAAAGACACGACTGTGGTGTTAGAGTGAACCTCATTATACATTTCCTATCCGCAGCAATGTTTCACCTCACTGAGCACAGCCAATGAGATCGATCCAACAACAGACGAAGACGGAGTGTGTGTGTGCGTGCGTGCGTGCAGAGGATAAAAAAAGACGTAATTTCTGCTGAGTGTCTGAACATGATATTGGGAACAATTCTGCCACAAATAAAAAAGAATGACTCAGCAGACGTGAACCTGACGGTGAGAGCGCGGGAGAAGAAGGTGAGGGAGGACGAAGGGCGAAGTTTAATCCGGCTGATAAAAGGTCACGATCGTCAGAGTGTGGAGGACGGTCTGAACTGTATCAGATCAGATAAACAACTCACCGTGAAGCTTTCTGCGCTTTATCATTCAAACTACATTATAAAATCCCATCATGAAACAGGGATGACAAAAACATAATTACACAGTAAAGATGGAGGTAATAAATGATCAGAATAATCATTTGTTGCTGAGTTACATTTATTATTGATGAGATAATAAATTTTACATTCTTAAACATCAATTAGAGATAAGTAATATCTCCCATGATTCATATATCAGTGCAGTGCTTGTTCTCATTCCCTTCAGTCATCAAGTACCCTTTAGTATGTAATACAAAAGCAGATAAACTTAAAAAAGGCACAATGTTTATATGAGCTTGTAAGCGTCACTCTTTGCCAAAAATGTTGGTAGATCTGAGTTTAAACCACACTGGCAGGAAACTACACACTTATTAATTCATCGGGGGAATGTTTTCTGCTCAGACTCGAGCGACGCAGGAGTGACTGGTCCAGATTTGCTATGACTCAGTCGTTCATCATAATGAGCGTGACGGCGGTGACGGTAAGTCTGGTCTGAGATCAGACAAACTGAGATTTACCAACATTTTGTCAGGCGGGCAGAGTCTCCTTCACAGCACGGCCGCTGACTGACGAGAGAAAAACCTGCTGTCAGACTCTGCAGGTGAGCTACAAAGTTGAAGGATAGGTTCACAGTTTCTCAAGTTCATCTTAAAACAACACTAGCACACCCATTGCCTTCCTAAGGTGAATTTTGTACTAAAAAATCCCTCATTTTAAACTAGACTAACAGTTAAAGCCTCATATTAGCTTTGGCTCAACGTTAGAGAGCATTTTTACACAGAACGAGGACTGTGTACTCTGTCCCCCATCATTTAAGTTGGAATTACATCAGGAAGCGACTTCTCTGCAGCCAGTATGGACAGGAGGCGACCCATAATGCTTTTAATGTACACACTGTAAGTACTGCTTTAAAAACATGTGAATCTATCCTTTATTTCTTCATCCTGCACACAGTCATTTTATATGAAGTTTAAGAATCACTGAATGAATAGCAAGTAGCAATGTGCACACATAAAAGCTGAAAATTAGTGTATTTTCAACAAGTCATCCATTATGAAATAAATGAAGAGGCACTTGTGGTTTCTGTCGTAACGAGATGCACCGAACGAGAAAAACGTTTCCTGACTACTTGGCTCCCCCTGCTGGAAATATTGTCCCACTGCGTTCAGTTTTTCTTGGAGGTTTATTTGTTAATGAGAGCTCTTGTAATCGTTTGTTTGGTCTCTTAATGAAGACTTGCAGTGAGTCTGTAATTCAGTAACTTTTAGTGAAAGAAAATAAAGCAGAAACAGACGAATGTTGGTCGTTAGTATGACCTTTAAAACTTCCATTTCATCCATCATACTTCTATATTAGCAAGATGTGTTTCCCTTTGGACATTTATAAGTGCTGTCTTAAATTTATCAAGTGTTATCAAATGATGATGTAAACTTTTTTCTTCCTTGATGTGACATTATTTTACAGTTCTAGTGGGCAGAGTGTTGCGGGACCTTTAAAAGTCCTACTCCTGCTCCTTCTTGAGGACCCAGACCTCGTTCCTGCGGTTGGTCAGTTTGAAGGGACTGTCGTACCCGGCTGCGTAGAACGGCTTGTCCACGTACTGGACTCCGTCTCTCTGCAGGCTTTCCAGGAGTTTCAGGAGTTCTTCACGCTTCAAATTCTCATTGGAGAAACCGCCGTATGTCCTGGAAGAAGGAAGAAGAGAGGATTTAGTTCTGCATATCGGGGATTTGAAGTCTTAATTTGATCAAATCTCTTTTAACTGTACTTTGTTGTTACGGTACCTGCAATCAGTTGGAAATATTTGGTAAAAAAAGGAGAAACCCGCAGGGGTCATTTTGATACTTTTACACAATATTAGCAATTAAATTTATAAGCAGTTGGTGCCTTCAGTAGGTTGTGCTCTACCTGACATAAGCTGTGAACTCTTTCCTGTGCTCCAGAAACACTTCCGAGTCGCTCGGCTCTGGTGGATTGTCCTGATGCTCCTCTGGCACGTAGAAGGATACAGTGAACTGAGATTCACATGCAGGGCCGGCTCCAGGGTCCACACGGCACGTCACGGGGGCCGTCATCTCCACTTTCACCTCTGAGGAACAAAAATACAATTTAAGAAAAATGGATAAACACACATCTGACAGGCGTGAAACATAAAGAGGGAGACATAAATGTAGAAAGAAATTACATTGATGATCGCGCTGACATGTAATCAGGTTTTGTAAGACGCACAGATATTAAATTTTCTAAACAAACCCTCAGTCGCCAGCTGGTGGATCAAAACTTCAGTACAAAATCATGCTGGAACAGATGGTGGACATATAACCACAATGTGTGGCAGATGTAGAGGATTAAACTGCAGGTTTACAGATCACAGTCTCCTTACACTGCAGACCTCAGTAGTCAACTGCACAAACAATATATATTCTCATAAATAATGCTGGTGTAAACTGCTGAGTAAGACAAAGGCAGCGGTGCTGTTACAAACTGCTGAGCAAGAACTAAAGTGCACTTTTTCATCGACTCTTGCATTTATTCATCGACTCACTTGTATTCATAGTTATCCATAACGACACTTTATTAACTTTGATTGTGTTTAATCAAGTTTCATTTTATTAAGTTTCTGACTTTACATCAAGTTTACACCACAAAATAAAAGCCTGAAAAAAGTTTCGACAAAACAAAGAATATTACAAGCTTCACAAAAGAAACCAAAGTTGCGTCGCACAGTTCAGGTTTTTATTTCGCCTTTCACCGAACATCCATGTGGCATTTTAGGAACAAAACTGATGAAACTCACTGTTGTGATTGTTGCCTTGAATGTAGCTGAAGAGCCTGCGGAAGCCAGTGCTCATGGCTGCATCCCACTGCATCCCACTCAGGGTGGTGCTTACCCACTTAGTGGCCTGGTAGGTGCGAATCTCATAGTCTTGTCCCTGCTACAACACACACACATGCACGCACTCATTACAAGTTAATCTGTTGATTATTTTGTAAAATAATTAATTAGTCATTTAATCAATAAAATGTCAGAAACTGGTGAAAAAAGCCCACGTTGCATCATATTGTGTGAACTGATCAACCTTACTGTCACCCTGACAGTCTTTACTACATCACAAACTGTATTTTGATGGAGACACAATAGAGCTTATATGACAGGTCACATATTTTAGTCCCTGTTTTACTGTGTGCATGTGTAATGTCTCAACTGCTCACTCATCTGTAAAGCACTTTGAATTGCATCAACCTGTATAAACGCTCTATACACATAAAGTTTGATCAATATTTAGATAGCTGTTACCACAAATGGTATTACATGTGATTGTTAAGTGTGAATGATACAACACCACACTTTGGTTGATGCATCAATAACATGATGTAACAGATTTTCAGTGTAACACCAATCACAACATCTGCAAACGTCTTGTTTTGTTCGACCAACAGTCCAAAAAGATACAAAACGAAGAAAATTCTCACAGTGGAGAAGCTGGATCCAGCAAATGTTTGGCACTTTCACTTGATAAATGATTAACTGATTTCCAGAACCAATTCAATTTCTGTTGATTGACTAATCGATTGACTAATCTTCTTCAGCACTACAGAAAACTTCCTAGGTGATGTCCTCGAATGTCTTCTTCCGTCCTACCATCAATTCAAACTCCAAAATATTCAACTTATGATGAAATAAAACAGAGACATGTAGCAGATCCCCACATTTTGACATATATGCTTGAAAAATGACTGATTTTCAAACTTGTCAACTAAACATTTCAGCACCAATTTACCCCACATCTCTTGTCACATGGCAGTGTGACAAAGAGAACAACAGCCAAAGGTTTAATGTCCTGTTTTTTTTACAAGGTAATCTGGGAATCATTTACCTTTTTCTCCTCTGCTGCTGTGAATTTGGGATTCTGCAGTCCAGTTGAGAACAGAGTTTGTTTCACAGCTTTCAGCATGGCTGGTGTGAAGGGGGTCAAAACTGTTTAAAGTAGACAAACCCAGATGTTTCCCAACCGCTGCAATACATTGTATGTAGAGTTAGGCAATATAAAACCTCATGCTGTTTTATAACCTGTTACATCAAGTCACATGAGACTAGTTATGTATTCAAACGCATCTTATCTTGTAAAACAACATATTCAGTTAATAATTCATATTCAGCTGAGTAATTCTTTACCGCATAACTTAACGCTTTTGTTAAAACAATGTAATAATCTTATAAGTTGTAAAATTATTATATAAAGACAGAAATAAAGACATAATTACCTGTAAATATCCACGCGTTTGGTCCTTGCTGTCAGGGTGCGGAGTTTGTTTTCATAACATCGCTTCCTGTTACATAAACCGGCAATCTGATTGGCTGAGCGAGTGGAACTTCAAAATAAGAGCCGCGATCTTTAATGTCGACACCACTGAGTAAATACAGAGGTAGAAAAGTTCAACTTTGTCCTCCATTTAAACTTGTTTTTTATGTGTTTGAGCTCCCCGACATCCATGCAATAAAGCGGCCCAGGAATTAGGCCTAAATGATAGCAATTACAAGTTCAAATGACGCTATAAACACAAAAAACCCTAATGTCCGGTTAGATGAAGGATGATTTTTAAGGCAAAATAATGAAAACATTAAACTCAATGTGATTAAAAAGATTTCAGTTAACCTACAACCAGATGTCATTAGACATAAAAACGACGGATTAGGTTATTCGCTTTCTGGTTGAGAGGTAACTTACCTGAGAAGATCTGTCCGTTAAATAACGTGCAAAACTACAGCTCTGGTTAGCTTAGCTTAGCATAAAGAAACGGGAAGCAGCTAGACTGGCTCTGACCAAAGGTAACAAAAATCCACTATGACCACATCTAAAGCTCACTAATTAACACATTATATCTTGTTTGTTTAATCCATACAAATACCAAAGTGTAATGACATTTAACCATTATGTGCTTAACTAACTAGCTAGCTACCTTATCTAACACTAACCACTTCTTGGCGCTGAGCAGTTGCCAAGCAACCAGTGGGGGACTCCCCGGAAGTTACAGCTTCAGCTAACAATACACAGAGCACTTTTAATTCATTTAAATATATATGAATATACTTGTAGTAGTAGTTTATATAGTGAAAAACACTGGTTGGGCCTTTAGTTTTAGTACAAATGAGAGTTATTGTGGCAAAGCAGGAAACTGCCCCAGAGCACCACAGCTGCAGGGGCCCCACAAGCCTTTCATTGAATTACTACAAAGTAAATATACAGAAAATTATGGCTGTCAATTTCTGCCAATGTGATGGGGGGAAAAAAGATCCTGTAAATCATTAAAATGAGTTAGTATCTCAAAATAATGACTTATTTCTCTCGAAATAATGACTTAGTATCTGAAAATAATGACTTTGTATCTGAAAATAATGACTTTGTATCTGAAAATAATGACTTGGTATCTCAAAATAATGAGAAACTTTCTCAAAATAATGACTTACTTCTCTTGAAATAATGACTTAGTATCTCAAAATGAGAAACTTTCTCAAAATAATGACTTATTTCTCTCGAAATAATGATGAACTTTCTCAAAATAATGACTTAGTATCTCAAAATAATGACTTACTTCCTGCGAAATAATGAGTTAGTATCTCAAAATAATGAGAAGCTGACATAAGTCATTATTTTGAGACATTAACTCATTATTTCAAGATAGGTCATTATTTTGAGAAAGTTTCTCATTACAGTGACTTGCAGGATCTTTTTTTTTTTCATCACATTGGTGGAAATGGGCTTCCATATAAACCTAGGGCAGGTAGTATTCCAGTAAAGGAGTGCTGGTTGGTTTCAGGGTCTTTATGTAAAATAGAATGAAGTTGCCATCTATAGTGTGCTGTGTGCATTGTACTTGATGGGAACTTGAAGACAACAGGGGCCTCCAAACAGCTTCATCCAGCCATGGTTATCTTCACTCAGATTATAGTCTAAATCAAATTTCAGCAGGCAGTTGAAAGTCATTTCTCGGAAGAGCATCTCCCATTTATTTACTACATTATTATTATTTACATCAAAGGGACTGAGAGCTAACTTTACAAGAAAAAAATAACTCATTTGCAGTATTTAAGAAACACACAGTCCAGGCGATATGAGGCACAATCACAAAGAGGTGTCGGAGTAGAAACAACCTAAAACCGAACAGGATACCATCCAAACACACACACACGGTGCGATAGACCAGGTATGAAAGGGGAAAAAGCTGCTACATCTGTAACCGATATGAATGTTGAAATGATGGCGAGGATAAGTTTGAACGTGATTAACATGTTTGTTGTATTTAGGCTTCAGCTACAGTTTTGCAGGAGAGACCACGAGGAGCCTGTTGGTGTGAGAGCCTGGGCAGACAGATCCTGGTCTCTGTGGAGCTGAAGAGAGGAGCAGCTGGGTTTTGAGCAGGTGTAGAGCAAGGCAAGCGAGACTGTGTTTACAGATATGGATGCATAGTTTAGCATTTTTAACTCTATCAAGCATTATCCAAATCGCGGATGCATCTCTCTTGTGATGTATGCACACGCAGACACAAGCATTGTATGGACGAGGAACTGTAAAAATTTCATCTACAGGGACATGCAATCCAATGTAGAGACAGCAGCAATTTTTTGTCTCCATATTGTCCTATGAGGCGAGTCTTATTCATTACAATTCTGAGCCAAGGGCAGTGGAAAAGGCAGAAAGAGAGTGGTTTGTCAAATGTCCAAATGTCACCGCTAGAAATAGCAGCAAACTATTCATCACTTGAGCTCCAGAACTCCAGTAACAACCTAAGGCGCCCTAATATAGAGGAACAAGAGTGCCTTGACAATGGTTATAGAGCAGCTATTAATTTATATTTAACTGGACAATAAAAAGGGATTAATAAAAACGTTTTATAGTTTAAATAAATGACAGTTTTGATCTATGTATTGGTAGATTTATTTATTTGGCTGTACAGTCTTTGATGAATCCCTCTTTTACTGTCAGAATAAATATCAATTAAAGCACCGTATGACGACCTTTTCTAAGGCTCTATATCCTCCATAAATTAGTGCATTCTGCGTCTAGGTTGTAGCTGGCGAAGCTCTGGGGCTCTGTGAGGGTTTCAGGGCTGGTAATTCTGGTGGACGAAGGACAAAACATCATCTTTGGACAGTTTCTCGGGGTCCATCCGTGTCTGAGAATCGTGGACTATCACCCCGTCCACCCAGGCCCAGAAGAGCCGCTCAGAGTGGCAAACACTGAGGACGAAAACAAAGAAAGGACACTGTTCATTCATCAGATCATCAAGGTGGCTATGACATGTGTAATAATTACGTTGTAAATGTTTTTCTATTACCCCACAACAGAACTGACAATTTCTCATACAAATGGATTAAATCAGAAATAAATGAATTCAATATGGGCAGAGAAAACAGTACATACTGGAAGGGGGCAGCAGAGTTGGGTGGCATTTCATAGGTGGACTCCTTCGTTGTCTTATTAAAGAAGAACTTCATCTTGGAGTTTTTACTGTATGCCATCGTCCACGGCTCTGACGGATGGAGGGATGCACATTTTTTATTGGAAATGTAAAAAGGACCAACAGTCCCTGACTCTACACATACTCAAAGTGTTTTGCTCACAGGATTGTTGAGGCTCAGACACAGTTAAAACACGTTAAAGTCGCAAGAGAATTAAAGTGCTGCTTTTTGACAATGAGCTGCAGCACAAACACATACACATACCATTGACAGTCTTAATGATGTAGAGGCCCGTGGGAAGGAAGTGTCGGTCATCTCTGCCGGTGTATGACAGACGCGGGACTCCTCCTGAACTCTTTGTCACCTTCATCTCTAGTCTGGATAATAAAAGAAATTAGTTTAAAAAATAGTAAAAAAATCCTCACCAGTTAGTTAATGATTATATGAAACTTGGCCTGATATTTTATAGATCACAGTGACTATTGGATATAGTCCTGTCATACCTGACAAAGATTTTCTCCATTTCCTCCAGCCTGTAAACCTCCTTCACTCTGTTTGGGAAAAGACACGTTACATCCAGACATGTTTTAATACATATAGAAATATTCTGCTTTGAATAATAATTTGTGTCTGATTATTAATTTGTAACATTCAATGACCTAAATTCTTGAAATTACATCTTATACTTCTCCCACATTGAAAAATACATAATCTATGAATATGCAAATATTTTAAATTTTAAAAGTTTAACTCTAACCTCAGTATATGTGCACTGGAGGCTTAAATCTTCCACATCACACTTGTGTAAGTTGAATACTGGACCATGATTGGCTTCCAAGCTAGTTGTGATGTCACAAAATGATGCTCGTATGTACACGTCTTCAACTCAAGATTTACTTCACAAATATCTGTCAGCATCTAGAGTCTTTGATTTTAATGTCATATCGACTTGTTGACCATGTGGGACTTACGTACTCAGAAAATGTGTCGTGGGGTTTAAGACTAAATCTACTCGTAAGCTTCATGTTAAAATAACATTCCCCAATGTTTTATTACGTGGTACATGTGGTATTATGTAAG
Organism: Oplegnathus fasciatus; assembly: GCA_003416845.1. Classification (NCBI taxonomy): domain Eukaryota; kingdom Metazoa; phylum Chordata; class Actinopteri; order Centrarchiformes; family Oplegnathidae; genus Oplegnathus; species Oplegnathus fasciatus. The sequence goes on from NTHP01000237.1 coordinate 605,394, forward strand.
TGTGAGTTTTCCGCTTCTCATACTGTCCACACTTCCAGTCAGCAAATAAATTACAAAGCAGCATTCAGAACGGTTAAATTTAAATGAATACCTGATAGGGTTCATGTCTGGTCTGCTGGGTTTGGCCACTGCCTTCACAAACTTCTCAGCCATCTGGATCCTGCACATACAACGTGCACTATTTAGTAATATACAGAAAACTGGTGTGAAAAGTACATTGTATTGCAATACAGGTCTTTTTATTTATTCACGCTTTACATAGAGACGGGAATTACAATTTAAAATTTTGAGGATCAATAAGTAAATTAATAAAAACGTGAGAATCAGTGATACAGGTGACGCTGTCCTACCTTTGGTTGAAGTGCTTATCTCGTACATCAGTGCCATTCAGTATTAGCACGTCCATCACGTGAACTGCGTTGATTCTACGCTGAGCTTTGCCCTGAGGATCATATACACTGTATTTATATATGTAAAACCACCACGCTTGTTCAGGCGTATTTCATTTATTGGGGAGAAGGATTATAAACTCCTACAAATACACAGAGCTTTACAACTTTTGGGGCCTGAACATATGGTCAAGAAAGCACGACACACAACAAAAGTACACATCATCTAGGGAGAACAATTGTTATTATTTCAGCATTAACAGAAATGGAGCCAAGCTTAAAGAGGTACTGGCTCCCATATTTAATCTGTCTAGCCCTTCATCTCTCCAGTCCCTCCTCTCACCTCGCCCTTCAGCTCTTGGACGATCTCCACACTTAGAAGTGTGTCCCTTGGCAGCTCTAGCTTGAAATTCTCCAGTTTCCTCCAGCGCACAGGCATCTTCGCATCCCATGTGTATATCTGAGACTTCTACACAAGCCAAGGGGAAATGGAGAGAGCAGATAAAAAGATGAAAACAGGTTCAATCACAGGCTACCATACTTTAAAACAGGAAAGCCTCTCTAGTCACCTCTAGATAAAAAAATAAAAACATTAGGGGCACATAGACTGGCCTGTCAGCTCAGTATTTTAATCTTTTCCAGAAGAAAAGGAAATGATCTCGTACATAAAATAGCTGAATTTGATGATTCAGGTCTGGGTGTCCCATTACTGTGTGTAATAATGCACAGATAGGAGCTGCTATCTGATATCAAATATGAAAAATCTTGAAAAAGACTAATTATTCCTCCTGGGTACAAAAAGACGTTTGTGCAAGGTGCGTGAAAAACACATTACTACAGTGCAGTCAGACAAAACACATGTTCAAGACCTACATTTTGGTATTTTGTGTCTCTTTAGACTCACCCCCAGCGCTAGAAGGAAGATCTGCTCTCCACCTCCCACAATGCACCTGTGGTCCAGGATATGACGCAGCTTCTCGAGTGTGCTGGAGTTGAGAGGTGTGAGCTTACACTGTAATGACTCCACATCTGAATTCTGAGGTGCAACAGGTGTAAAGAGAGACGGAAAGACAGATATGGAGACAAATTGAACGTTTTGAAGCAGCCCATTTGTAACAGTGTTTCCCATTAATAGAATTTATTTGGACAGCCCGACTAAATATATAATATTTGTTTTAAAATCAGATTTTGGACCACCACCACAACAAAATCTCAACTTCAGGGAAATAATGTTTCTTTAACCCTAGATTTAATAACTGACCTTCATCAGTTCATAGAATTTGGACTTTGGGTCTGAGGAAGCAGGAGTGACTCTGGCCTTGTCTGGGACCTGGAAATGGACATAAAATGTATTTAGGGGTGGAATAACAGAGAATAAAAAAAGATTTCTTAATTAGTTCTGTTTTAGTCCAACTTTTCAACAACAATTCAGTACATGTATCACAGTTTGTCCACTCACCCCCCAAAGTTTCAAGCATTCCTTCCTAATGTCTGCTTGCCTCGGCTCTGAAAGGGTCCTAGAGAAACAAACGCAGTGTCGCACAGTCAGTTGAATACATAAACACCATCACACATGGCTATACTGTAATAGAGAGAAATGCACAGAGACCAGGACAAGAAAGGTCACTCACGGGTCCACGACGTAGGCGTGGATCTTAGCCAAGGCCTTGATCTGGACTGCACAGAGGCTGCAGTGAGAGTTAACACAATTTCTGTTAGTCACTCAGTTTGAAATGAAAATATTAAGGCCCTTGTGAGTACTGTGTGTCTCTACCTCTCATTGGAGTTGACCATAAACTGGTAGAAGTCAGTGTCTTCCTTGATGATGCTCAGGGGAACCACATCTGTGACGTCGTTATCCGTGTTCCTCAGTTGGTTCAGTTTCAGGTTGACTCTGAACATGTATTCCCTGACGGCGTCGGAACCAGGCTTCAGACCGCGACACACTATGTACCTGCGGACGGCGACGAGTGGGAAGAGATGTACAGATGCAAGAATGTTCCATACAAATTCTTCTCTCTCTCTTTATTTACTCTTTTTATTCTAAATCAGAGACAGAGAGACTGTCCCATTTCCTCTAATTGAGACGCTGCATGGTCAACTTTTCTGCTCAAACTCAATTGTAATTTTCATGTCATATCATGTGGTCATGTGGCATACTGAGTTTTCCACTTCTTTATGCTGCTGCCACTTTGTTTTCCCAATCAGCACTAAAATATCAAAATGAAACAAATTGCCACTTTGGCAGTGTTCATGATCTTCCCCTGATCAAAAATTCTGATATTTGTTTAAAAAATGTGGCAGTTATCCAAAGCTTAAAAAGGATATTTGGGACGACCCTGCTGAATTAATTTACAGCTTCTGTCCCACTAGCTATTAAGAAGAAATGATGCAGATTACTTATGTTATAAAACCTGTGGGTATTGCAGTCTTGCTGCCACACAGATCTTCTTGCACACAGGGTACATTCACACACAGCCCCACCTCTCAGAGTTGGCAGGCCTGCTGGTGACTGGCTTGAAGAGAGAGATCCTGTCGAAGCAGAGGTAGAGCAGGTAGACCAAACCCACACTGAAGGGAGTGAAGAGGTCAAAAGTCTTACAGACAAAGTGACCACCTGGAAAAGACAAAAAGCACCACTATCACTTAGCCTGAACCCTGACACAGACAGACAGTACATGTGCACATAAATACAGTAACAGGAATATGATGAAGGTATGTCAAGACTGAACAGAACTGTTTTCATTTATAGAGTTTTAAGGAAACTGGATGGCCAGGTATGCACTCACCCATTCATGCACATGTATACACGTACCTGTCCTGAGTGTGGAGAGGGCAGTGAGGAACTGACAGAGCAGCAGCTGTTTGCTCAGGATCTCCTGGATGTTTTCCTGGCCTTCCACAGAGAAACCCTACCAGAGACAGTCATCGAAAAGCTGAAATCTCAGTTCAACCCCCTAAGAGCTGAAATCTGTGGTCTGATCTTCTGTCTGATATGTAAATTTTAGACTTTTTGCATGCTTTGAAGCAGAGCAGTGGCTACAAACATGCTCTGCAGTATAAATAAATTACGAAATAGTCTCACCCCGTCTGCCATAAGGAAGTGCAGCCCTCTTTTTTCTGTACTCTCCAGGACAAAGTTTCGGAAGGCAGTCATGTTTTCTGGCCGTGTGATGTCGCCGTCCCCATCCACCCCTCCCTCACCTGGGACACACAGAGGTCAGGCTTTCACTGAGTCATTCATCACCTGAGACACATAACCAGTTTCTGTTCTCCCCCTGAACACGATGTGCAGATTTTGGGCACGTACCATAGTAAGGCTCAAAGAGCTCACTGGGTGCTGCATAGAAATCTTCCAGTTTGAAGTCACAGGGTCCTTTCAGCGTCATGCCAAACCCCTTGGCATGCCAACGCCTCTTCCACAGTATGTACTCTGAAAAGCCTCCGGGCCCCGCACAGACGTCACCGAAGTACAGAAGCTCGCCCTCGCGGTCCTTCGTCAGAGGTTTCTACATAATGAGAGACGTTTGTCTTACCATCTGTTTATATGCACCTGTGTTGTCCTGATCCAATAAACATATCAGCAGTTACTTTGAGCAAACTCACCCCTTGTGAATCCTTTGGGTTAGTGAACATATTGTCGAAGCAATGGTCGATGTTGGACATTTTCATAGCCGCTCTAAATACAGGAAGAACGTAATACAACTTGTCATTGTCTTTAAATGGTTGGCTCACGACAGAGTACTCATTAATCCATGTGAAAATTAAAAGTAAACAGCTGTAAGCTATTTGTCAGGCATTAACTAATACTGCTAATGGAAATACATTGCCCATACAATAATGGTATTAAAAGGCAAGCAATTGCACGACATGCAATGTAACATACAATAATCCACTATACTTCTTGATATCTGTGTTGCTGAAGAAGAAAACCTTTTCAAAAGGCATTTAATCAAATACTGTATGTCTTAATTTGCATTTTGTGATTTTATTTTCACAGAATTTATATCATAGATAAATGACATATAAAGATGTGTATCAGCACACACACACACACACACACACACACACAGCCATCATTCAAACGCAGCCATTAACTGGTAAAATCAATATGTACAAAAGTAATAAAGTCAAACAAAAGCAAATGACTTATACCAGGGGTTTTCAAAGTCTGAGACTCTGGGCCTTCCCTCAGACAAAGCTTGGAAAAAGGTGCCCCTCACTCCCCCTTAGTTTACTTGCTTAGTTTCACTCAATTCCTGGATGCCTCTGGGATCATAATTATGTTATTTGATCCCATATACACTCAACAATTGAACCAAGATAGCCTAATATAGCTGTTTGACATAACTTCAGACTACAGCAAATACATAGAAAAGGTCTGTTCTGAGGCATTTATTAGTTTCTGACTCTGGAAAAGCGGGAAAAACAGTAAAATTCCCCAAAACTACTGTATCTCTGAATCTGTATCTCTTTAACCAGATCACACACATTTAGGCTATTCTATGTGATCTGCTTTTGATAACTAATATAATATTTTTTCACTTCCATTCACTGAGCCTCCCCTGAAACTGTTTGGAGCTGCCCTTTAAAAACCTTTCACGTATGCAATATTATTCACATTGATCTTTTGTCCAACCTGTTAACGATCTAAAGACTGACCTGTTGAGGAAGATACCTCCTCTGATCGTCTCGTAAGGGTTGGAGCGTGTCCGTGCTCTCCGCATCTCCTCGCCCTCCAGGTTATCAAACACTGTCTGAACATCAAACAGACACAGTGGTTACACAACTCAGGGATATTACAGTGTTATGATTTGGGTCCATCCAGTGTAAAGGCCAATTCACAGAGCTTTACACACAGAAAGAGCCACTGAAATCCTCATTCACCTCAATACAATGAAGAAAAAGGGTTCCCAAAATGCCAACAAAGGAAACATAGAAAGACACCTAAATACAAAGGTGACACTTTTGATTGCTCAGACAAACTTTAAAGACATTTGGTGGTGCACAAAGATGTCATTAACTCATCTTTGTGTGTAATATGCAGGTTTCTATGTAGACAGCATATTAAGCATCTTTCTGTGCCTTAAAGAGTTATTATTTTATTACTTTATCTAAGCAATTAAAACATTTAATTTTATGCTGAAGGACAGGACAGACTTGCATTAAGTCAACACTAAGTCAAGTCTTCTTGCAGCGTTAATACCTTCTAGTTAATTGCCACCTCTGTTTCCTGAACACTGGGTATATACTGCTGAGGTATTTAAAAATAGAATCTGTTATTTTATGCTTATGTGTAAAATAAAAAAGGGATTAAAATGAAACTGAAGTTATAACTCACCTTGCACCTTAGAAGAGTGTGCAGGAGGTCTTCAGTGCAAAACTCTGTCTCATCCTCGATCTTGAGTTTTCTCTGTAAGCAGACAAAAACGAGACTTTAAAAACAAAATATATACATGTGAGGAAGAGTGTGCCTGAGTGAACATTGTGTATACGATATATATCTAAGTGAGTGTCTAAAGTGTTTGTATTCACCGGTCCCAGAACCATCCAGTCCCTCAGTTCATCTGAATCCGGGGTCTCTGTGGTGCATTCTGGGAACCAGTCTACCTTTTCTGTGGCACTGGGCTGGACAGATAAACAGAAGAAGAGCAACGGGAGAAGGCAATGGAGATAGGAAACAACAGATCATCATGATGTGTAAATAAGAAAATAGTTCTCAGGAGTGTACAATAATAGACATATAATTCACATAATTTACAGAAAACACCACTGAAAACATCACATGGTTATTATTTACTGCTGTGTACCTCTGGTTCATCGCGCCAGTCGACATTGAGCTCCCCCTGAAAGCCCTGCAGCGTGAGACCGAGACCCCTTCTCCCTCTCTGAGTAGAGGCCTCCACAATCTCTTTGCGTCCCTGGCCAAACTTTCCCAGACCTTCGCCCTCACGAAAGCCCATCTTGGCCTAAAGGTGTAAGAGGTAAGAGAGAATAATATCGTTAGGAAAAGACAGCAGAAGACTGTGTTCCTTCTGAATATTTTGAAAAATAAACAAAAAATGTCATAATCTATATAAGAAGCTTATACATACATACAATCCAAAATCCTGCAACACAGAGTGTGATACAGTCAACTGTTAATTATCCAGTGTTAGTGCGGGTTTTAATACATTACCATGAGTTTCTGTGACACACTGTTGTACATAGAGAAATTGGAGGAGGCCTGCGTGCCGTCATTGTCTTGGTCATCAAAGGACGATATGGAGGGCATGGAGAATCCCGGTCTGTGATCCTCCTGGTCACTGAGGGAATCATTTTGGCTAGAGTCTGGAAGGGACAAAACCACAGACACACAGGTAAAAACTGTTATTACGCACATTATATACTTATTATACACATTATAACATTATTACACTTCCCGTTTCTTTGCAATAACACACAGTGTAGTCCTGACCTAGCCAATAGAAAACAGCTGGATCAACTTGGGATATTTTTCCTCCAGCTCTCAGCACTAATAGTGAAGCATCTGCCAGACCATACACACACTTCTTGACTTTCCATAATGTTCCTTCACTTTCGGCCTCTGGAGGAGGCTTGATGTAAATGTCACCTGAAACGGTAGTTCCTTTCCCGGTAGAAATGCAGATTTTATGTCCATAAAATGAGGTGTTCACTGGCTGTGACAAATCACTGCCACGAGTAGCCGAAGAGACTCTGAAGCTCATGTGGGTGAGTCCTTTTGCAGCTCTGACACTTGTCACTCCTCAAATCCTCCAGCCACAAGCTGTGCTCTTTGTAGTGATCCAGTGAGCGTCTCTTTGGTAGAAATGCACTTTTGTCCCTCATCCCTAACTTCACTGTTATCACTCCAGCTCTCCTCTTGTTTTGCTGAGTCAAATGATACATCTTTTGTTACAAATACACCCACACATACATCTGTGGTATTAGCGTCAGTACCATTAGTTTCTATCTGAAGACCGTTTACGTTTGACATGTCAGCTGACTCTGTAGTACCTGCAACATTAGTGGGCTCAATGTGAAGCAGATTGTACCAGCTTTTGTATTTACCTGTGGCTTTGCCTGCCCGTCCTAAGACGGTGTAAAATACCTTTGTCTTTATCTCTTTATTTCACAATATGCCCTGATTTTAGACTGACATCAGGTCCCTGCTCTGTACCACTGAGTGTCTCTGTACTGTCATTTCTGTGTTGCTCTGCTTCATTCACTCCTGTGTGCTCCATTTGCCTCAGCCCCTGCTGTGCCTCAGTTACAGTTTCTTCTGTGCCCTCTATGTTATTGTCAGTAATCTCCTGTCCTTGCTCAAAGTCTGTGTCATTTTCTGCAATTTTTGCAGGAATTTTCAACTTTCTGGACCACTTTTCCATCTCCAAACCTACAGGGTCTACGACTGAGTGTTTCTCTTTTCCTCAAATCCTTCATTTCGTTCTGACTTGCTCACCTCTGTGTGGAAAGTCCTTGGCCCAATATGTGCTTTGACAAACAGCACATTTTGACCTGCGACGGTACCTGTCCAGCGGGTTTGTGCCAGGCACTGGTGTCTTTTGTTGATCATTTTGGGGCCATGACTTGCCCCTCTGTCGCCTCTTCTTCGTTTTATATGCAGTTTCCTGGTTAATCCCAACTGTTGAAGACAATGGCGCTTTTCCTCCAAAAATTCCCTTCAATGCTAACTTCATTGACGCAAAAGTCAGGTCTTCACATGCTGTCAGAGCTAATACTGCATCAGGGAGTTGCATATTGTACTTGCACATCCAAGAGTACAGATGTTCAAAATCGATGATATAGTCCGCAATCGATACACTACTGTCTCTCATAATCTGGTCGAAGCTGGAGTAAGCCTCATAGATTCAGTCTTTTTCTTCCTTCAGAAACAAACCATCAAGCCTTGCAAGTAAAGTGATCATGCCAGTGTCCTTATTCAAATCTTCTGCAGGTATTTCCACGGCCATCTCTCTTGCTCTTCCCGACAGCGCCAAAGCCACAGCAAGCGCTTATTTACGTTTCTCAACTTCCGTGACTCTGGTCCAAATTGCGACTTCATTCTTCCAACTTTCATATTGCTTTTCATCATCAAAAGTTGGCGGGACTCTGTGGTTACTAACCATCTTCTGCTACCAGTGTTATTTGACAAGAAGACAACTTTTGAAGTTATTCTACAGCAGCTTAACTGTTGCGCATGTTCACAACACACTTCATGTGCCACGACAACACTCCCCGTTTCTTCAGCATAAGAGCTTCCTACCAATGCATGATAACATACACTCAGTGGTCACTTTATTAGGTACACCTGTACTATCTAATGCAATTCAATGTAACAGCTCTGCTATAAATTCTACCTTTACCGAGTTATAATGTTCAGTTTTTGTTGACTTTGTCTGAAATGTGTAAATTCAATTATGTTTTAGCACTGAGGTCATAGCTAGTGATGTGTTGTACTGGACTACATTATATTCAGAGGTGTTTCTAATATTCTGACCCCCTCATGTTTGTAAATAGGGAGGACACAAAATTAGGTACACCTCTCAGCATCACCTTTAACTGTGACCTCAATGCTAAAACATATAATTGAATTTACACATTTCAGACAAAGTCAATCAAAACTGAACATTATAAACTTCGTAAAGGTAGAATTTATAGCAGAGCTGTTGTATTGAATTGCATTAGATTATACAGATGTACCTAATAAAGTGGCCACTGAGTGTATAAACTTTCATACAGGCACTTCTTTGGCCAACTGAATATAATGCAACCCAGTATGAATATATAATTATAAGTATATTAACACAAACCATTCATGTAGAAACACAAAAGTAAATAAACAAACAAACCTCAGCTAAAACCAAACAACTACTTTACTTAACAGACTTGATCACAAAGATCATCATGCTCACCTAAACATTTTTCAGCAGTTATCAAATGAGATAAAACCACAGCCTTGGGGTCTCTTCTACGATTCGATCACTTTAGTTTTCTGCTGTGGTACCCGGAGCTCTTTCACCAGAGAAGAGCTCATGAACATCAGGGAAACAACACCACTTATATCCTATTTTTCTCTTGTCATACAAGGCAAATTCGCTGTATGTTACATGTACTTGGCAATAAACCTGATTCTGATTCTTGAAAAAAGACCGTCAGTTGAGGCGAAACTAAATTGTTCTTTGAGACAGCAAATCACATCTTTACTACCTGATTTGGAAGATATAACATGTATCTTAAATTAAGTGACCCTAATCACAGCTTGGATTGGCGTATGATCTTATAACATATATCAGGTTTTCCAATTTTTATCTAAAATCATGGCAGACAGTTTGGAGAGGGGAAATTAATCTATCTACCTTGTCTGGATAATTGTGACTCTTCATCTGAGCTGCTGTCTTCACGAGGCCTCTTTGTCGCCTGCAGCGGAGCCGGCGCTGCTTCGTTTCTTCTCTTCATCGTGGCTGAAACAGAGCAGAAAGGACAATAAGAATAAGACACTGTGTCTGATGAGGTGCAACAACACACAGAGGATACAGGAGAAAAACCAAGGACTGTGACAGGAATACCCAGTAGTGGGTTAAGGTCATTTTAACCAAAATGAAATGAAACAGAGCAGCAGAATCTACCTTCATGTACATGTCAAGAAAACAACAAAAGCGGACTAAACCACAACAGCAAGTATGACAATGATGCATGTATGAGAGGCAGCCACAACATTGTGACATAGTGCTGAAGCTTAAACAATCAGTCAATTAACTGATTAATGGATGGATTGAAAATCTAAATGTATTAACTAGAAAGAGAGAGCCGCATGCATACAGAGCTGGTTATTTATAAAGTAAAATCGACAAACATTTGCTGACTTCAGCTTTACAAATGAAAATTATTACTTATTTTCCCTCATTTTATTAGTGTTAATACGTTTTTTAAACTGTTTTAAGACAGCACTTTGATATTTGACTTCAGGTTTGACCTTTACTAAATAAACAAGCAATTAATAATCATTTTAAAAACAGTTAAGAATGAAAATAACTGTTAGTTACAGCTCAAATCACTGCCTGGTGCATGGTTAGCAATGTATATATACTAGAGCTGCAACAATTAATGGATTAATTGGTTAG
>NTHP01000237.1:622739-642446 GCA_003416845.1 Oplegnathus fasciatus
AGAATTACAGGGAACGCCACCAAATTATACAACCAGCCCAAACTTCACCATAAAATACAAACTGATGATACTGTCAGGACCACGAGAAAGACCAGATCATCTCTGCAGCCTGAAACTGGAACACCAAAACAATATTTCTCTTCCCCAGTAATCATGTGAGAAGATTATAATCTCAGTTCTGAGCAGCTCCACCTCTTCAGTGGCTCTGCAGGAAGGTTGAAGTTAAAAGTTTATATTTCCCACATTTTGGTGTAAGTGCAGCTGCACACACTGCTCTGGTACTGAGAGTACTTTAAACGCACATTATGTCTAAAACAGTAAAACAAAGTGTGGAAAAAGGTCTCTCTCTCTCTCTCACACACACACACACACACACACACACACACACACAATGTCTCTTTTGTTCTTCTACACACATCTGGACGTGGTTGTCGTGGTTTCACAAAAACAAAAGTCTGTTATCTGAACCTCAGACCACACACACACACACACACACACACACACGCCATGCCTGATGAGAAATCCAGACGGTGTCGTCCAAACAGCTCAGAGGCTGAAGTTTCTTTCTCCTGACTCCACTGAGATTCTGATCTTTTCTTTCCATCACCTCTAAAAACTCTCAGCAGTCTCTCAAATGATCTCCAGTCATTTAAAAAGATGTTTTGTGAAGACAGTCAGATGGGAACGGTAACTTAAATAGAATAAAATCCTCTATTACAGTGTGGTTGTTTTTATATTCCTGTATCTGTACATGTTGTGATATCGTACATTTTCTGAAAACTACATTCAGATTAACTGAGAAACTAAAATAACTGGACAGAAATGTCTGTTTTTTATATAAAAATCTAATGTTAATTTTGACCCCCTTTCTTTTTTTACATAAGTTTTACATTAAAACAGATTTTGGACCTTCATGTTGACTTTTCCCGTCATGGCAGCAACATTCAGACTGTTGAAAAGGTGGAAATCTAATTTTTCCATACCGAGGTCAAACAAAGCTGTTAAATAATTTGACATATTAAACTGATGTGGATGTCATGCAACGTGCAGTCAGACCAGATCACATAGAACGGTGAGTGCACCAGTACTTATATTATTATATCACTTCATCTCTGAGGTGTTTAAAGTCTGAACAGGCCTGATGGAGACCTGCAGAGTCCTGCAGCAGACTGAGGATGAACAGCTGACACAGCAGATGCACGTTTCCTGCAGGAACTTGTCTCTGATACTCACAGGAATGTTTTCTCATTGGCTGCTTGTCAACTCTCTGATATCACATCGGGGATGTTTAAAAGTCGAGGTCTCGACCCAGAATTGCAGAAATGTTCTTGGCACCAAAACCTCTACAACCCCAGATAACCTCAGTGCAACGAAGAACAATATAAATAACAGTTGTTTCATTATATCGATCTAAAGATAACAGACAACAGAATCTAATGATTAAAGTTTGTTTAATGTGAGTGAGTCCGTGTTGAGAAGGAGGACTGACCCTGCTGCTGCTGCTGCTGCTGCTGCTGTGAAATCAGAACTATTATATAAACTGTTCGGTGGAAAAGTTCCAGCTGTGAGTGTGTTTTCTGGCACAGAAACGCAGAGCTGAGATGGAAAAGCTGAACTGGAGAAAGTTCGTTTGTTCACTTGCTGGAAACACAATTAGCAGTCAGACAACAGGTTCAAATCAGTTCAAATCATTAAAGAACGATTTTTATATCATAAAGTTTTTTTCTTAACGCTAAAAGACTGAATGGATGTCAGGCGACGAATTCTGAATTCTCTGCAGGTTCATCAAACTTTTATTTGCTTCATCTCGGACTCTTTCGGTCCAAGTTCCAGCCTGAACATCATGCAGCACTAAATTAACAGTAAATTCGTTATTGGAGCGCGTGGCGAAATCTCCTGCATCAAGAAGCAAAAGTCAAAGTTGTGCGTAAAAGCGCAAAATGACCAGCAAAGCGCATAAAAGCGCACTCACCTCTCCTCTGCTCCCGAACGGTCCACGTCTCTCAGACTCTCGCTGCAGATGAGACGAGTCGTGGCCCCGTTGACGCCTCCTGGCTCTGCGCCCACAGCGGCGCGCGTCCCCGCTGCTGCCAACAGAGCGCCGGGAGCGCGCAGGACAGAAGCTGCTGAATTAAGATGAAAGAAATTTAACAGCCGGAGACAGAAGACAAGAAGTCAAGGGGGCAGTAGGTTAGTGTAGTTTAACATGCAGAACCCAAAAGGCCTTTGGTATGACCTTAAGCACTCCTTAAACCCAGAAACAGGAACCCGGAAACTACAAGGACCTCTGCACCACATTAACCTCCTAAAGGATTCTTGGTATCCCCTTAGAACCCAGGAAACCACCTCCAGAAACCCTATAAATTACCCCAAAACATCCCTGGGACCGCCTCATACATCACTGGAACCACAATAGAGATATAATAATAATGCAATAGAGGGAGGTCTAGAGGTTCCTCCCCCAGAAAAAAACAGGATTTGAATACCATTTTCTGCATTTCTACATGCTTTTATCACATCCCCAGCTACTTAAAAGCAACACATTATGATTAAATTGGCTATCATGCTCAGTTTAATCATTCTGCCAGAAAAGTGGTAAATATTTATCATAAAAAGCTGATTTACTCTCCGCATGTTTAACCCATCACATGCTGAGTTATTCAATTAAGGATAGAAGCTTTACTTTGAAGAATAGGACACATTATTTATGTCACTATCAACAAATAATTTCCATTTGCAACTTTAGTCACATAATTACATAATGAAAAAACATCAATTTAATCAATGGCAGAGTCTCTACCAGTAACATTACCACTTTAGTCACAAACTGTCTGCGACTCATAGCACCAAAGTGGGTCCACTTGATTACTATTCCAACGTACGCTGGCGTCACATGAGCTGGATGGAGTTTGCCATCAAATTAATGTAAAATGAGCACATCGCCGACCCGGCGGTATACGCCGGGATAGTAGACTAATCAAGTGGACACAACGTTAGAATGTTGGACACTAAAGAGCCACCACGGCATTTTGCTGGCAAAGCTGGATTTCGAAAAGTAGGGCATGTCCTCCCTGTCCCTAATGGATGTTATGCCCAAGCATCTTAAGGATACCCGGAAACCCATTACAACCTGTAAACCTTTAAGGGCTACAGGAAACCCTAAGAACCTCTAATGGCCCCTAAGGGAAGCCTGGATCCACTACAAGGACCACTTGGGCCCCCACAAGGACCTCAGTGCTTCTTAATAAAGGAGAGGAACCTCACTGTTCTTTTTATGATTGTACATTTTTAAGTTTTTCTTTGTTTTTACTGGGTGTACAATGTGTTGCTCACAGTTACATTATCAAGGCCAGAACAATGAAGAACTGAAACTTAATGTATTGTTTCACTGGTTTATGTCAGTCTGGAAAACAGCTGCGATTATGGGGAAACTTGGTTTCTCCAAGTGAAAAATTGAACAGTTGGATTTATTTGGAGGAAGTTAAAGTAAAAAAAAAAAAATCTCTTTCCAACAACACAAATACACTTTTTGTGTCAACATTTTATTTTCCATGACCAAATATCAAATTTAAATCATCACATTGTAGATAAAACAATCTGCAAAGAAAACAAGACTTAACATCATAATACACAACTTGTTGGAAAGAATACTGTTTTTTTTTTGCATGAAACAGTTTCATGTTTCCTTTCAGGGAATTGTGTGTGTGTGTGTGTGTGTGTGTGTGTGTTTGTGTATTTTGTCCAAAAACAAACAGTGCAGTGCTTTCATCAGCTGTAAAACCTGTCTTGAAATGCATTGTCAGGCCTATTGAGTGTATTAAACAGTAATTGAACGCTGTATTTTAACATTTTTATCACATCAGAAGTCACAAGTTTGATAAAACATTATAAACCTGTGAAGTGAGATTATAAAATTCTTAATCTGCCCAAGTTTTTAGGATTTCAAATTGTTGACTCTTTCATATAAAATTCAGTACCGATCACTATAATCACAGAGTATTTGCATATGTTTCCATGTTGAATTAGATGGCCTTTTGAGCAACACAAGACCAAGGTGTTCATCCTCTGCTGCACGTCTGAATCTACTTTAAAGGAAAAGTTTGACAATTTGGGAAATATATTTATTTGCATGTTTGCAGAGAGTTAGATGAGAAGATCGATTCCCCTCTCGCGGTTGTCTCCGCTAGTCGCCTGGCAACCTCACAATGACAACAAGACTCCAGGATGTCACTGTGCCCGAACAAGAAATAGTCCCACAAATACCCCCCTCCAAACCACAATTTGCCTTTTTCACACTTTGGTTTTTATACAGGTTAAACAAACCAAATATAATGTGTTAATTAGTGAGCTTTAGAGGTGCTGGAAGGCAGATTTTGTTTTGGACAGAGCCAGGCTAGCTGTCTCCCCCTGTTTCCAGTCTTTGTGCTAAGCTAAACAGTTGCTGGCTGTAGCTTCGTATTTACCCAGTGAGAGTGGTATCAATGTTCTCATCTAACTCTTGGCAAGAAAGCCAACAGGCATATTTCCAAACATGTCAAACTATTCCTTTGGCGAGTAAGATTTGAAATCTCAGGCAGGTACAGAGTTGTCTGGTTTGGAGCAGGTTTCGTCTCCCTGTTACTTCTTCCTGTCATTTCTCTCCAGTCCATTTACAGGCTGCGCACCAGTGGGGGCGCTACATGATTGCATGCTGCTGCCCTCTGCTGGCTCTGTCTCACTGCATGACCTGTTGCTGTGTTTGTTATTCTCTGTCACAGGTTGGTCGCTCATAGTGGTGTTGCCTTGGGAATCATCATTGAGCATGGGGTCGTTGTCGGGGGCGGGGTTCGTGACGATGCCCATGAAGAGGGGGGCAAGAGAGGTATCATCAACAAGGACGAAGAGGAAGGGGGAGTTGACGGAGAAGAGGGAGACAGAGCGCATGGAGGTTATAACAGTGGTAGCGGATGCCTCCACGCCTTCCTCACTGAGTTCTACGGTGCTGGCGTGGCGGACACCTGTCACCCTCAGAGGGTGGTCGGAAATTCCAGAAAGGTCGGGACCTGAAAACAGAGAGCCGAGGCCTGACAGAGAGAACCAGAAAAACAAAAAAAGAGCGGAAAGTTACAGACTGAAGGGCCTGAAGTCCATGTGGACAGTCATGGACATGGGCAACAACAAGAAATTCACATAGAACCTGGCAACTATACAGACATGGAAAGTATAATTTGCACTTAAGCATGAACGAGGAAGGAAATAGGTTGTTGGGAATCTGAGTAATATATTTTATGCCAGGGGTGTAGTTTAAGTGAATCTAAAACTTGTTTCTAGTCAAAAGGACAGCAGACAAAGGCAGCAGTTAAGACACCTATTGTTTTTAAATGTAAGTTTACACACCAGTTGTGTCAATACCCGTGTTATCGTTGGTTGACATGTGTCGATGCATGAGGATACAACACTGTCCTATTTCCAAGCGTAAGCATTTCCCAGTGCATTGACGCTCCAGAAAAGTCAGTTCTGTCAATCAGTTCAATCAGCTCTATCACATTCACTTCCCGGATTGGCACATTAATTCTATGTAGTGTGTCCAGTGTGTTCTAGGGACATCAAATATGTGACACTATGCAACATGACCAGTCAGTTTTGCCCTTTAGCTGTTTGGAAGTGGCATCACCACCGCCATGGTATCTATGTTGTTTCTTCCAGACATGTCTTTAGTCTTAGTGAAGCTATTATTCTCACCCATGCTGGTCAGTGCTTCCTGGAGCTCCTGGCGGTACTGTAGCTTCACCTTGGGTAAGTTGACTTGCATTGTTTTCTCCTGAGGTAGACGTCTGTAAAGGTCGGAGATGTTCAGTTTGGGAAGCACCGATGTCACGTTTCCTCTGCCTGGCAAGGGCATGACGATTAAGAAACTGGTATTTCCCTTGAAGGGAAAACTCGCAACCTGGACGAGAGAGAAGGACTTTCTTTTTATTTCTTTTATTGCATATGGACTAACTCTCAACACTATAGGAACACATGGTCATTAAAAGGTGAATGGGGAAAGGAAGAAAATGTGAGTAAAAAGACAATTACCATGAGGCATAAATGAGACACATAACTTATTTAAACCATGGTTGCTGAAAACACGTGTTTATGATTGGCTTTATGGTCAAAGTGGTATAACAGGACACCTTCAACATAAATCTGGTCAAAATTTTAACCACTGGTGGCAGAAGGCTAAGCAAGGTGGGCCAAACATCCAATGTCTGCAATAGCAACACTGAAAAGAGCATTCCTGTTAGGACCCCAGGGCAAATCCAGACTGTCCTGATTTAAGTGGGACATCTGGTCACCCTACTGGAGAGAGAGAATAAGAGATCCAGGATGCCCACATACTTGTTTAATCCAGGTAAACTGCTTTGGACAGTTTGGACCCAAACAAGATTATGCATTGGTATGTGAAAGCCTAGAGGGCATTCTTGCTCCACTTGTGGTAATGGACAGTATCGGCACCATCAGTGATGTACCCATGAGTGCCGGTGTTACCTGTGCTTCCAGCTCTGGATCGTCTAGCAGGCGGAGAGGATACTGGGCAGACTTCATCATGTCCACTGACACGGAGTTCTGGTTGTCCAGATAGAACACTCCCTTAGAGGTCGCTAGGGGGTCAAATCGTGTCTGCCATTCACCTGACAAACACGGGGGGGAGCAAGAGGGAATTTTTAGTAACTTCATTTTTAGAATTAAGGTAACACTTCATGATGAGCATTAGTGCACCTTATCACCTCTCCTGTTTGTAATATTCAAGAACAGGATATCAAGGAGCTGCCCTGTTCTGAAGAGTGTCTGGTCAGGTGATATTAGGGTGGCATGTCTACGGTTGGACAGTTGCAGTAATGGAGACTTTGGAGACTGGTTTGGTTTTGCAGACAGCTATACTATAAAATACTGTAAGGCTCAGAATTCAGCATTCCTTTTTTTTCTTCCAACCAAGCTATGGTCATGAGTTTTTCCTATTGACAGAAGGCAGGAAAACATGGATCAAAGCAATCGGCATGAAGTTACTCTGCAGGTGAGCTGGCTTCACACTACAAGACACAAACAGGAGGTCAGTGCTTCAAGTAGACCTTATTATCGAGCAGTTGTTTCTACAGCTGGAGAAATGAAGTGTTTCAGCTGAGGATGCGCCTATGGTGCCTTCCTTTGGAGGCTCTGGATTGACTGGACTGGTTTCATATCCCAAATGGCAAGGAAGCACTTAGGGATCCTCTAAGAAGAGGTGTTTTTGTGGGGAGAAAGACATCTGGGCCACTCTGATCTTCTTAGATAGAGGCACTAAAGTGGCACTAATGTCAGGTCAAGTCATGTAGCCCAGAGTTAATGTATTCTTCAAAGTGGAGACAAAACCAGCTAATCAACTCAGGAGGTAAACAGTTGGGATTTCATTCAAATTAACTGACCTATCATGCCCCTTTTGAATTCTGGGCACTCACATTACTGCTGAAATATCTGATTTGTTCCATGCACTTGCACCTTGTCTTCACTATGATTATGTAAATCACCATACTGAGTGGTCTTTGGTGGAATGGTTCACCTTTGAAGTACATAGCGTTCGTGAGCATCAGCACCACGTCACGTGGAATACTTTCCAGGAAGTTGGGGATGTGACCATTCGTCACGTTCTCCACCCATTGGTTGACCTCCTCCACAGAGACCAGAGGGACAGGCCGTGATTGGTACCTGGGGAGAGGAGAGGGAAAAACACATCTTTTACCTCCACAGCAAACATGGTGTTTTTTTAGACAACAGAACAGAAAGAATCTGTCAGTTGGTATAGATGTAAGGAAAACATCCATTATTACAGATTTACTTGCTACAACGGTAAACTCCCATTATCTTAAAGATATGTTCTCCAGTATCTTACTTGGTTGTTGATTTTCCACCCTCCTCCTCTCTGTTCTCTTCCAGCCTCCAGCTTCAGTAATTTAGTAATTTCCATGCATACTACCTGTCCTGTCTTTTCAGACAATGCCATTCTCCTCATGACCAGCAGCCGTCACTAGGGAGCTTTCCCACTCGAGCCATCACTTGACCACCTCATCCCCACAGTTGCTCCCTATTTACCCATTAGCTCCCCAGTATACAGTATGTAGCCCTCATTCAAACCCATTTGGCCAGTTTCCTGCCCTTACACTTTAGCATGAATGTTTTTACCCTGGCAACCTTTTGCTTGCCATCTGACTAACTAAAGACTGTTTTTAGTAATCAGTCTCAGTTGTCTGAATTTGGGTCCAAACTTTGTGTTGAACCACTGGCATTATCGTTCGTTGAGACATGCAAACTCAGTCTGACCTCAAATGTGTGCAGGATGTTCAGAGTAATTTAATGAAAAGTAACAGCATTCAACCAGTGTGTGTGTATATGGCCAGACTGTAGTTGATACCTGGCCAGAGAGTCCTCAACAAAAGACAATTTCACCTCAAATCCTGAGGGATGAGAGATGGGAGAGAAAATGCAACAGGTGGATAAGACGAATTTTGCACCAAACTTCTTAAAAACAATTATCATTTCAATACTCATCACCACTCACCTGGCCTCAGGTACATCCGTGTTGCCACCTCCAACGATGTGTTTCTGAAATAAGGTACAAGGCCTCCCAGTATATGATGGTAACACGGCAGACTGTGGGCATGAAGGCTCTTCAGCAGCAGCTTCTCTGTTTCATTCCGAGCACCTGAGACAACAAATTCAATCTGAACTTTCTAAATGTACAGGATCAGTTGGTGGAGCATTATGGAATATGAACAGCCCCTTCAACATGAGGCTTTACATGTGCAAACTTTTCTTGAGGCAGAGCTGCTCTGAAGTTTTTCTGTTTCTGTTGAAATATGACACCAGAATAAAAAATATGTAGCCATGCTAGCAACTCCATGAGGTTGTAATGCTCATTACTCCACAGAAACAAAATTCTTGGGGGTGAGGAAATGTTTAGCCTTTATTTCACAAAGTGTGTCTCCAGTCCTGGGCCCAGCCTAAGTAGGACATGGAAACGACAGCTGCTGACTTGTCTTACCATCGTTGTGTAGATGAACAAATGATGAAACAGCTCGTGAATCAGTGTAAAAACACAATCTTACTATAAATTCAAGTAATCGCTGTCTTTCTGTCTGTCTGTCCTCATCTCAACAACCGTTCATCCGATCAACTTCATACTTGGTGGGTGTATTTCTGAGGACCCACGGAAGTACAGTGTTGAGTGTGAAGTTGTTTGGATGAGCAGTTCTCAAGAAAGCTGCACGTAGCAATACCGAAGGCCAAGCAATCGGCCGGTTCCGAACGGGCACCGCACCAGTTAGCTAAATTAAAAAGAAAGAAAGAAAAAAAAATGAAATTAAACTCTGACTGACCTAAGGTGAGCTGAGCGAGGGCAAAGGCCAGGCTGAGAGGTGATAGCACAACATTCGGCTGCTGTGGACCAATAGGAAGCTTTTCCAGGAGCTGTAAACCCAGTCGCTCTATGGTGCCCCCTATTGCCCTGTGTTCCTCAGGGCTAAACAAACGTATTCCTCCACAGCCGTGAACCTTCTCCTCCGTCTCCTCCTCTTCCTCTACAGGAGTGGAGACATCAGCAGCGCCTGGAGTGGGCTCCTCCTGAAGACAGGAGGACAGACAGGGTTCACTTTCTGAAGAGTACAGTTACATACAGCAAATATACAATTTAGTGGTTAAAAAGGTAGTTTACAAGAATGAGGTTCTTACAGTCAGTCCCAGACAGCAGAGACAGAGCAAGAAAAGAAGAAGACACAGCTTCATTTCCAAACAACCAGCCTGAAAAACACAGAGAGACGTCATCAACCATGAGGAAAACAGTTTGATAGCATCGAGGCTGTGAGCAATTTCAGCCATTGGACTAAATTACAGAGGATGATTACATAACATGACTTGTAATGGAAATTTGTCTTTGGGAAGCAGGAACCAAAGAGCAAATCACACAAGACATATTGAATACCTACAGCAACAGGCGATAATCTTTATCTGTAACACCACGTGATGAATAATATGTCCAGGCTGGAAGCAAGAAAACTGTTTAATTGGGCTTCTATCATTTACATCCTGCAGTGACCTTTAACAAAAAAGAGGGCTTATCCTCAAATCAAACATTTTGAAAATGGTTCTTTTCAAGCACCGATGACCACCTCAACAGAAATACTCTGACAACCACGATTTAGCCAAGATTTTCCATGGGATTCCATGGAAAGTTTTGGGGGATACAGTGGTTAAGTCCTCCGAATTTAGTCCAACAAATGTATCTGATTAAGTAACAGTACTGTACATGCACATGAGAACATCCTAGCAAGTTAGCATGGTTTGTTAGCATTTATTTCAAAGTTCAGCTGAAGCTCATAGAAATTGGTTTAGAGGTCATGAACTAGAGTGGTATAGAATTTTATCCAGTTGGTGCTGCTCAAGGAAAAGTCAGTGGATCACCTGAGTTGTTAGGATGCATCTTCTAGGGACCAAGAGTGTCTATACTAAATTTCATGACAATCCATCAAAGAGTTGTCGAGATATTTTAGTCTGAACCAAAGTGTTTGATCGACAGACCGATGTTGGCATCCATACAGTGGAGCCATGCTGCTGTGGGGCAAAAGCTGTCAGGACTATTAAAATGTCAAATTTTGTCTTTCATTGTAATGGTATCTATCAATGTATCTGTTTATCTGTCCAGTAGGTTTAGAGTCAATTGAGGTTTCAGATATGCCTGCTGTGTTTACCAGCAGACTAAAGGTTACTGTTTCAGAACCTTTTTTTGGCTGAGCCGCAATACACTGAATACACAGAACACTAAATACACTGAACTACATGAACTATATGAATCTGCCAGGACTGTATAGGCTCAGATCACGCTCATATACACTGTCTGTATCTATGGATCTATGGAGTGGCATCGTCTCTATCTGAGTGGAATTCAAAACACTCTTCACGACTCATTGTGTCTTTGTAAACTACAGATAATTTTAGCAGCTCTGAAACTGATTGGCAGCAAATTTCACCCCAGACACTGACTCAGAACGCAGTTAAAAAAAACTTTGGTGAAATCAAAGATGGTCTGAACTCACCTGGCCTGTGTATGATGTGGAGGTGGACAATGAGAAACCAAAGGGGTTAAAAGATTAAATGAATAAAATAAGAGTAAAAACAGATATGGTCAACCTTCCCTAGGTTGGGCAGCGTAGTGGCCGGACTCAACAACTGCCGCCCCCTTGTTGGCTGGTTAATAATCAACCGTGGACCGATCATGGCTGTATCTGTGGCCGCTACAGAATGTAAAAATTAAGAGACAGACTATCTGTCAGACTAGAGTTTACAGAGACTTTAGTTTCGCCAATAATAACTTACTGTCAGTATTGTGAGATACTAAGATATTCGTATTATTAGTAACACTTTGTATGTAATAATTATGAACTACTTAATTAGAATTATTAATTTTAATTAGAAACAGAATTTACAAGCTCATAATGAGGCATTAATCTGGATTATAGTTCAAATTCTGAATTAGTACAGTAATGACAGTATGCATATATTATGGCACACATTTAATGAAGTGCCTCACAACCCAGCAAGTCCAAGGTCTATAATTATGACTTAATAAGACATAAAATTATGCATGAGGATTGAAATATTCATGCTCATTCCTAATTTGTCATCGGTGTGATAGACAAAGACTCCTACACCTGTCAGATAAGAGTTAATAAAGTCACCTGGTTGTCTCATGTTTAAACTAAACTTAAATAAAACAAACAAAGCTAAATTAAACTAAACTGAACTAGCACCAATTTCACAGTGGATTGAAAGTGAGTCTCTGCATTTCAGATTCAAGCTGCTTTTTGCGCTGAATCGTCCTTCAGCTTTGTGCCTTCATGGCGCTCTACACATACATTCAGCACTCAGAGAGAGTGGGCGTGTATTTGTCTTGTTCTGACCGCCTGGTTCCAGCTTAACGCCCCCACAATGCAGCTCTGTAGTAAACAGGGTCCTTCCTTGGCCTCTGTTCACCTTGATCCCCCTGGTTTAACCACAGAACCACCTGAGACTCACTGTGAATCATGTCAGTCTGAAATCTGGCAAAGGCAGAGAAGTTTGTTTCAAAATACGTCTCCATATTACGAGGTGAATATCGCTCCCAGCACAATTCAAAGCATCTGTTTATTTACCATGGAGATGTTCAAATGAACACAATGACACACATTCAGGCATCTGGTATCTGTTTTTATCTGTTTTTGCTAGGCTGCAAGCCAAATTTCCCATGCAGGGCAATTAAGACTGAGCTGAACTGAACTGAACACACCTAAACAACTGATAGTTCAGAGTTTTAGACTGCTGGACTGCTCAACTAATGGTTGGAAAGCTTTTCCCTCCAGATGGTGATACAGTAAAATCTTAGACAATACTGGTTTTCTAACTTTGTGACAACAGTTTGGGGAAAGTCTTCTCTTCAGGTTCCAACATCTGGTGTAAAGTTTGAAACCAGAGGAGTGGAGTTAGAGCAGCACATTAATGATCATGTTGTTGCACATATGACGGGAACATTCAGCTGTCCACATACATTTGGCATTGTGGTGTATTTCAGACCTATGCTCAGGTAAAAGTTACGGGGGGAGGCTTGTTGTACAATCAGTGTGTTAATAAAAGAAAGGAAACCCATCCAGCTCCTCCCACACACTCTGCTGCCTGACTTCCAGTAATAACAGATACATTTGCCAGCGAAACACACACACACACACATTCATACACATACCCTCTTGACCTGTAAACCAGTGTTGAGACAGCAGACAATTGTGTTTTTTCTGTTTTTTCAATTGATTCCAGCGGTATGACCGCAACTAGTGGATTTGCTCAAGGGGTTGAAGAAAATCCGGAAATTTACATGTCGAGTTCAACTTTGCTGAACTTTGACCCACGAATTTACGGCAATGACAGACAGCATGCTTTCTTGACAGTGCCGACCTTTGAGGGGACGTAGACCATTTTTCTTCAATAACATTGTTATTGAACACAATGGTGAACAAAATGTCAGGTGTCAGGAGTAAATAGAACAATAGAGAGAAAATAGAGCTATTGTGACTGACTAGCGTTAGGCCGGCGGGCAAGCATGTTAGCAGTTAGCTCGGCAGCCACAGCAGTTCACCTACTTGCCCTTCTAGTATGGTCCCTACATTACCAAGCTTCTAGAACCAAATATTTCGTAGAAGACGTGCATATTAATTTCGCTGTGCCACTTTTCTGTTGTGACCAAGCCTTAAACCTGAAGGTGACAACATAGAATAGTTCTGTGTAAAGTCTGGAAGTGAGTTTTGTAGGATAATATGTTGTCTGACCAAATCTCTAAGTATCTAATCAATACAAAAGTATTGATCAGAGTGAGAACATTAAAGTTCTGTGCTGTTGTGAAATGCAAACATTTTGTTTAGAACAAGGTTCAAGGGTTCATTTAATTGTCATTTTACAACACAAAGTTGTATAAACGAAATTTAAGTTGTACTTTATGCCACACACACAAAAAAACGAGACAGAACAAACAAAAAACTATTAATATTGGTGGAGTGCAGAGGATGAATTTAGAAGTCTTACAGCCTGAGGAAAGAAGCTGCTCTGGAGTCTGGTGGTACGGCAACAGATACTTCTATATCTCTTGTCAAACAGCAGCAGGGTGAAGAGGCTGTGGCTGGGATGGGTATTGTCTTTTAACATCCTTCTCTGTGCAGACACCTCACTGATATTACTAATACTCGGTAGATGGGTACCAATGGTGTTCTGGGCAGTTTTAATCACCAGCTGCAGAGCCCTCCTGTCCTGGGCCGTGCACAAACCATGCCAGTTTGTAATGTTTCCAGGCAGGATGCTTTCTATTGATCCTTCGTAAAAGTTGATGAGAACTTGGCATGGGAATTTTGCTCTCTTAAGTTTCCTTTAGAAGTACAGCCGTTTCTGAGCTTTCTTAACCAGGGTGGAGATGTGAGATGACCATGACAGGTTCTTTGTGATGCTGATTCCGAGGAACCTGAAACTGTTCACTTGCTGCCCCTCAGCTCTACTGATGTAGACAGGGGTCTATATCAGTGGAGATATATGTCAAAGTTTATATATCTCCTCCTTTTTTCTAAGATCAATGATCAGCTCCTTGGTTTTGTTGACGTTCTCTGTCACCACTCTGCAAGATTGTTGAATTCTCTCGATATGAAGTCTCATCAGTGTTTGCAATTCGGCCAGTGATGGCTGTGTCTTCCGCAAACTTCACAACAGAGTTCTCTCCATGTCGGGGATTGCAGTCGTGGATGTACAGCGTGAACAGGAGGGGGCTGAGCACACAGCCCTGGGGAGCTCCGGTGTACAGCACTAGAGTGGAGGAGGTGTGACCACCAATCCAAACTGTCTGGGGTCTGTTTGTGAGGAAGTCCGATATCCAGTTGCAGAGTGTGGTTCTCAAAAAGAACCAGTTTCTCAAAGCACTTCATCAGAATGGGGATGAGTGCCACAGGGCTGTAGTCGTTTATACTAAACACTGCAGACTTTTTACATACAGGAAAAATGGTGGCTGTCTTGAAGCAGGTGGGAACACTCCCCTGTGACAGTGAGTTGTTAAAAATGTTGGCACATGTTCTTAGTACACGGCCAGGGATGTTATCAGGCTCAGCATCTTTACTCATATTCACTCTCAACAGGGTTCTTCTCACATCCACTGTGGGTACTGACAGTGACCGGTCCTCTAGAGGCGGAGTAGACTTGACAGCTGGCTCTTTGTTGAGGAGATCAAAGTGAGCATAGAAGGTGTTAAGCTCATGTGGCAACATGGCCTCACACATGATGGGGGCGCTCCAGCTTTTGTAGCCTGTGATGGTCTGGATCGCCTGCCACATGCCTTTGGTGTTGTTGGTGTTGAGGTCTCTCTCCAGTCTCTCCTGATGTCTTCACTTTGCCTCCTTGATGTCAGCTTTCAGTCTCACTCTGGCTTCTTCTCTTCTACATTCATTCAGGCTTTCTGGTTGGGGAATGATTTTATTGTCTTTGTGATCACCACATCAACACATTTGCAGATGTATGATGTCAGTGATGATGAATATTCCTTCAGATTGATATGGTTCTCCTGGGTGGTGGAATATCTGAACATGTGCCAGTCTGTGTACTCAAAACAGTCCTGTAGAGCTGCTGTAGCTTCATCTGTCCACACTTGAACTGTTTTTTCTGATGGTTGGCCCTTATAATCAGCTGGATGTACGTAGGCAGGAGAAGCAGGGAAATATGGTCTGATTGACCAAAATGGGGACGGGGGAGGGCTTTGTCTCTGCAATGTTCGTATAAACATGGTCCAGGATATTGTTTCATGCTGGTGGAATTTAGGTAAAACAGATCTGAGATCTGTTTTATTAAAATCACCAGCTACAATAAAAATACCATCCATGTGTTTTGTCCTCATACAGTTCCTGTAGTGCATTTTTTTAATTTGCATCTGGACGAATGTAAACAGCAGCAACAAAAATACTGATGAATTCTCTGGGCAGATAACATGGCCGCCATCTTAACATTAAAAACCATGGGGAACATTGTCCATCCACTTTCACTTCGTTTGAACACCAAGCATCATTGATGTAAACACGGAGTCTGCTCCCTCGTCTTACTGGAGTCTTGTGTTCTGTCGGCGTGGAACTGGGTCCGCCCATCAAGTGCAATAGCTTGATCAGGGATGTTGTGATGAAGCCAGAGGCCTGTACTACAAAGCAGGATTTGGGGTTAGCAAGGTAACTTCAGGCTTAACCCTGGGTTTTCAGGCCTACGATGGTGGTTCACTTCTTACAGGTGTAAATCGCCATGGTAACTTATGCTGCACACCTATCGTGCTCTGGAGCAGGTTATGTTCAAGATAAGAGATCAACGCATATAAAAGCATCGCCTACTGACCAATCAATTCTCTTGGAAAACATCATAACCAATCATCGAAGATCTCGTGGAGCTTGTTGTCCTGATGGTGACAGGGCATTGCAGTGCTCAGTTGGAAATAAATATTATTTATGGATAGCAGCAGGGCTTAATATTGATCCCTGTGGGTCACAGTTATCAACCATCTGAGGACTAGATTTGGAGCCATCAGCTTCAGTGATGTGTTTTATAGTATTTAATATTAATTTTACACTCGAAGCAGACTACTTAACATAGTGTCCACCTATCAACCACCATGAAAGGGGCCTCGTTTTGCCACACATGTATGATAAACAAGTCAGATTGGTTTTGAATACAGGACATGCTTGTCAGTCTGCCACAAAATTCAAAAGCAGAGCTGTAGACTCTGTAATCCTAATCAAACAGAATATCAAGGATGACAGCAGTGAGTTCACATATGTTACTCACTGTTCATTACCAGGTCCTGCATTTTTAGTCTATTTACATTTGAAGGGCTTCATTACAAAATACTATAATTTCATTTGGGGGTAAAAGTGTCACTTTCTCAATCGGTGAGTCAGAAACCAGATGACTACACTGAAACATGTTTTTAATCCTTATTATCTTAATTATTTGTGTCCTTTTCAGTTTTTCAGAATCAGAATCAGGTTTCAGGTTTATTGCCAAGTAGGTTTTCACATACAAGGAATCTGTCTTGGTATGTTGGTGCAAAAATATAAACGTAGTAAGTAGAAAAATATAAGAAAGGGTGAAAGCAAGTACTGCAAGTCAGAAGCATAAGTTAAATATAAAATAGACAATAATATCAAAAAAATATTATAAAATAAAGGTAAATACAATATGTACAATATGACTGTTATTTAAAAGAAATAACTGTACAGATTGTGCAGGAATGTGCAAAAATGTTTTCCTTGGATGTGCAAAAGTTCACAATATTAGTTTAAAGAATATCTGCAATGTGCAAGACACAATCCGAAAGATGTGCATTAATGTAACGCATTGACTGATTCAGGTGTGTGGATTTTTCAGATTTTCAGTGTTTGTTAAGCACTTTGTAACTTGTTGGTAAAGGTAAAATTTGCATCTTACAGCTCTGATCAAACAGCAGTTTGACTGATTTTCAACCTACTTTTATACATCAATGTGAATGGAATATCTTATCAAGTGAAATAAGAACGTGTACCACTTACCACACCTTCACACAAAGTCTTAAGACCTGAAGACCTGGCTTCTAAATAGTCGGACATATGAACACTTCTAAAGCACAAAATATAATTATTATCAATTATTATTTATGCTGCTGTCATATGCCTGTTGCCAGATGGCCTGCTTTGCAAGGCTTGGGTATGTATGTATGAACATATTTAGTAGTATTTAGTAATAATATCTACGGAGCACCCAAAGGGTCATGGTGGGAATTTTTTTCTGAACTACTTTTGCGTTTCCTCACAGTATTTTTTAAATTCCCCCTGATCCATAGCAACAGTTAGTGTGTTGGTCCAGTCCAGTTAGAACACACCACCAGTTTAGGAACACGCTCTGCAGATACTACAGAAAGGACAGATGATGTGACACTTTACATGATGCATTTATTGCTCATTCCTCCTTTCAAAAGGCCGAACTCCGACAGTAAACAGTCACTAACTGTGAGCACAGCTGCAGCTGCTCTCCCTGGCTGTGCTGGTTGAAGCGGTGGATCTGGTTGCTGCTCAGACTACGGCTACAGTTGTGGTTGTATCTATGGTTCTATGGGTTTGGCTACGGTAGCTGTACTGTGACTACTGTTTACTGCCTCTATTAACATTAGCCAAGAAAGCACCGTTAAGGTCTAATACATAATAGACAACTGTATCCTAATAGAAATCTTTTCTCTATGAATCAGAGGGAATGCAAAACAATTTAAGAGAAAAAAATCCCACTATGACCTCTCATTGGCTCCATAAGTGTCTTTTTAAAAAACGTTTCTTTTAATATCTTATTAAGATCAATACTATTGGTTGTTAACATGTTACTCTATGTCTCTTCGCTCTGTATGGCTAATGTGTGCCAAATGTGGCTAATAGCAATATTGCTCTTTGATATTCTGTTCCTTCATACTGCTACATTTTTGCGTTATACTGTCTTGTGTTTGTATTATTTATCGCATTAATACTGCATATCTGTCACCTCATTGGTTTTCTTGCCAAAAGACTGCAGCTGAAAATGAGCCAACTGGCACATTTACAGAAATGTTGATGAGTGTTCTTTGTCCTGAATAAAGAAATGAAATGCACGCCCACATGTGTCCACTGGGCGACAGCAGAGGATAAACTGAAGTCTCGCTGCACTTCTCACTCAGAGAGCAAAGATTCAACTGAACAGTTTGATCAAAGATTATCTGCTTTTTGGTGTGAAAATGAAAACAAGATGTCTTTTCCATACAAACTAAAATATATTTGACACTGATTGAAGGTTATGATGTCCTCTATGTGTGTTAATAAAGGTCTATAAACGTAGAGGCCAACTAATTTTCTAGCAAGTAGGGCAGCCTATATGAAACTTAATTATGTTTTCTTGCACATTGGGCCACTGTAGAGGGTCTCACCATTACGTTTTATCTCTATAGGGGCATCCAAGACGGATCTTATTTTATCCCTTTTTTAAATCTGGTTTGGAATGAATATGGAGCCCATTAAAACAGTCTTTAAAGTGATTTATACCATTCAAGTCTTTGAATGTTTTGTTGCTTCTTAATATGCTCTTCAAGCTTTTTCTGTCAAAGCAGTCACAGACTTGTTAAAATGTCCTGAAACACTGATTGTTAGATCAAGGTGAGTGTACTCAGCTGTGTGCTCGAATGCAGAGTTGTACAAAGTAAATTAGTATTTCTTCATTTTGATATTGCTTCTTATCTGAAGTATCAAAATCGTAGGTTTTCTGGATGAACACACATTCTGTCTCTGACAGACGGACTTTGTCTGACTCCATCCTCTCTAAACACAGCAGGAGGACGACAGAACAAACATTCAGAGAAGATTAAGTGACAGTGGATGGAGAGGAGTGAACGAAGAGAGGAAAGATGAGGGTAAGAAAGAGGAGAGGAGAAGAAGAACCAAGAGAGAAAAAAATGTACAAAGACGAAAAGAAAGGAGGAAACAAAGAAGCCGTTAAACAAGAGGCAAGAAATGAAATAACACATCATGAAGTTAATCTTTCTTTAACTTTCATGATGACTTTCACCCTCTCGTTGGTCTCATTTTTGGACTAAAATGCAGATACCTTAGAATGGATAAAGGGTGAATATACAGGAGAATAGTTTGTTGATTGGATCTGACTTTATTGATCCTGCGCACAGACCTGACAGAGGGTAAATCAGTTATTCATACAAGTGAATTATTGTTATTCATTCATTATTATCACTCTTGACGTGTTTAGGACTCGAAAATCAAACTATAGGATGATTTAAGACTCACTCGTGACTTTGTTCCAGATGTCAGGTTTGATTTTACATGATTATAAAACAGCTCCTAAAATGATTTGTTCCTACTGTGGCGGTGACGACAGGGCATGTAGTAACTCCGTGCTACAGGTGCAGTTACAGTTTGGAATATTCATCTCACGGCAGATGTTTCTGCCTCAGAGCAAACTGTGAAAATCAACTGATTTGTTGAGTTTGTGCAGGAAGATAAAAGGTGAGTTGAGTCTGACGTAAGACAGTAGATCTGATTTCCTCTCCTGTGTTTACTCTGCTGAGAGTTTAGATAAAGTCTGCAGGGACACAGTGTGTGTGTGTGTGTGGTGTGTGTG
>NTHP01000237.1:679543-698428 GCA_003416845.1 Oplegnathus fasciatus
TAACTTCCTGGGAGTGTCTAATCATCAGTGGAAGACTATACAGTGAGTTAGGTGAGGTGGTTTGAGGTAAGGAGGTAGAGGAGGTCCTCCCAGCTCCTCCTGTCAAGTGTCCTTGGGCAAGAAACTGAACCCAAATTGCTCCTGATGGATAACGTCAGCACCTTGCATGGCATCGGTGTGTAATGCTGTGGTCGCACCAAACGCGCAGTGAATTTTTCACGCGGTGAGATTACGTACAAAGTCAATGCGAAGACACGAAAAGCAAATGACTTGAAATTCGCTGACATCATTCGAGTTGAAACCTTGCACGATGAATTCGTGTGACGCTGTGGGCACCCAGAGCTCTATGACACTACTTCATATTTATACAGGTATAATTTTAAAGTTACACAGTATGTAGATATCTATGTGTGTAAAGTATAACGTCGCTGCCGTACTTATGCCTAATTTAGATGATGTTATTTTACCCTGATTGATCCAAACTCCATTCAGAAAACAAGCATTTTAAAAGTTGTTTGTTTGTCGTCTTGCGGACAGACCTGACAGAGCAGGAATTCAGACTTTTCACAAGTCAGCATCATGATGTAGTTATTTCAGCATCCTTTTGATCTGTTTATTGCGATTAAATCACAGCAAAATCAGTTTATTTTGGGATCATACCGCTGTAGTAAGCCAGGTTATTTCAGCTGACGTGCGACTTCCTAGACACAGTGAATATTTATTGATTTTGACACACCAATTATGAAACACATGAATATTTGCAGGTTGTGATTAAACGCGATTAAACACAAATGATCCTGCGGTCAAACTCCAACTCTATTGGTCGCACAAAAGAGGAGATTTAAAAACGACACCTTGGATTCTGGGAAATTGTGAAGGGCATTTTATACGATTTTCTGACATTTTATTGACCAAACAATTAATCAAGAAAATAACCTGAGGATTAATCAATGATGAAAATAAAGCTTAGTATCAGCCTTATTCCTCACTGTGACTCTTCTCTGTGTCTGCGTCAGTTCAACACACTGGTGGAAAACGTGAAGCCCGTTGTCGTGACAACAGAGGGCGAGGAGGCGAGGACAACATGGGAAGTGACATCATCTGATTCGTCAGGTTGTCAGAAAACAGAGAGCTTCGACTCGGTCTTTGTCTGCTCGGGGTAAGATGTGACAAAACATTAAGATAAATAACATCCAGTTTATTCAGATATTCGTCTTTTTATCATGTGTTTACTTTACTTACTACTTTACTTACTGTGTAGTTTGAGTCATTACTTCCTGTTGCCACTTGGTGTCACTGAAATGCTGCATTTGCCAGTTTCAAATGTGTTTGTTTGGATGTTCTGACATTTGACTCTTGTCTGTCATTAAGGCACTACTCCGACCCTTACATCCCAGACATACCGGGGATAGAGAACTTTAAAGGTACAGTGCACATTAATATATAGCATTTTATTAAATTGACATGATATATAATGGAACCTTAATCACAAAATGTAGAGCTAATAACAAAACTAAAGGTAATATTAGAGTGTCAGTCAACAACATTTTAGTATAATATTAATTGGAAAATTTGAAATAGAAAAAGAAATGTGTTACTTCAGAAAATAGGCAGGGAGGGAGCTAGGCTAGCAGTTCCCCCCTATTTCCAGTCTTTGTGCTAAGCTAGGCTAAACAGGTCCCAGGCCTACCTCTGTACTCGACACAGAGATGAAACTGACGTCAGTCCTCTCTGTGTACGCAGGAAAGGTGCTCCACAGTCACGCGTACAAGTATGCAGAGCCGTTCTCAGGTCAGTCTGTGGTGGCTCTGGGAGCCAGAGCTTCAGGATTGGACATTTCCATCGAACTGGCCAAAGGTGGTGCTCAGGTAACAACACACAGCTTTTAAACAATAACACACTGTCTCATTAAAGGTGTCAGAGGGTAGTTGATTAAAACAAATGGTGATGATGCAGGGCTCGACAGTGCCAGCGTTTCACTCACATTTGCGACTAAAAATAGATGTGTGCGATAGGGTAGGGTACCGAAACCTATATGACCAGTACCTACCGTTAGCTCGTAGCAACAGTACACACAGTTAAAATGCCTGAAGCTAAACGGTCTGCATGGCTGTATTTCACTCGAAAGGCTTCCAACACCGGGACATGCAAGAAATGTTTCAAAACAACTGCGTGTGAAGGTGAACACGTCAAGTTTAATGAAGCATCTGGCGACGAACCGGATCACCTGACAGCAGAGGGATGCACCGTGTTCGACGTGACCCCAGGCCGAGCACATCAGCCGGTGAAGGTACCAGATGTGCTCGGCCTGGTAGATCTGCTCGGGGTCCTGCTTTTACAGATACAGGCGTTACACATTATGATTGGCTGTACGTCAGAAAGTTTATGGATGCCGTGTGTGTTTATTTTGCCGGAGATAGCAAATATGATAATATTTCTGCAAAAGAGTTGCTGGAGTTTGTAGAATACCAACTCAAAACATATTTTGCTGTTACCGTAACTGTTATTTAGTGTTAAATTATTGTAGTTGGGTTAGGTTTTATTCATTTACAGCGGTGGTGTTGATGGTAGTTTATCTCTGTTAAACTGTATTACCCATCAGCCCCATGGCTTCCATGATGTAGAAACCTGATTTTCAAAAGGCTTGTATATCTATGCATACATCACAGTGACAGGCAGTTTGTACGTCCACCTCCAAATGGAGACATTAGAACGTAACATCACAAAAGGGTTTAAAAACAACTATGTATTTTGTTCCAGATGCAGCAGTGAAGTCCGTCTCTTGACCTGCACTGAATGTACCGAAAGCGAGCGCTGTTAAGGACTTTATGTCCTGACAGGCTGCGCTGTGGGTTATTTGACACCATGAAGAAAAACAGGCAAATGTAAACTATTGAAAAAAACTGCCGAGACCCACCACCATCTACCATCACAAACTGTGCAGGGAGGTTATTTGACACTTTTTTCAGGGCATTGCTCAAAACACAGTTTTTTCTCAGACATTTTACTATTACGGCTTGTAAATCATCTAAATTAACTTTTCAAAGCATCTTAAGTATAAATTCAGGAAGCAGTTCTCAACCTGCACACTGCTCTTCTTATTCCTCCTTACGTGGCTTTAATAAGGACGAGAACAGAGAGCAAGTCACTGCACAGTCCTCGAAATGTGTCCTCTTAAAAACAGAAAATCATGTTTTTACTCTTTATATGCATGGAAACACACACAGGGAGATAAAACCAACCTGAATCTGGAGAATCTCAATATTAGGCCTTTGTAGTACCATTTAAATTTATCATTGCCATAGCGCCACCTACAGGTGACCCACCATAACATTTTGCAGACTTGCTAAGAGTTTACATGTACACGTGTCATTTACATGTGAGTGCAATTGCACAATGTGTTCGCGAATGTTGTTAATTTATGTCAAA
Source organism: Oplegnathus fasciatus (assembly GCA_003416845.1). Classification (NCBI taxonomy): domain Eukaryota; kingdom Metazoa; phylum Chordata; class Actinopteri; order Centrarchiformes; family Oplegnathidae; genus Oplegnathus; species Oplegnathus fasciatus. Next base: position 682,973 of record NTHP01000237.1, read on the forward strand.
TAGCCTGGAAGAATTTGGAAACCAGCAAAGTGTCATTACTTCTCTCTCTCTCTCTCTCTCTCTCTCTCTCTCTCTCTCTCTCTCTCTCTCTCCAGGTGATTCTGAGTCACGGTCGTCCTCGTTTCACCTTCCCTCTACCTCCTGGGATTCAACAGTCCAGTCCAGCGGTGGCGGTCGAAGAGGACGGCAGCATTCGCTTCCAGGTTTCTAAAGTCTACCGGCACTAATCTGCCCCAGTTCTGACCCACTTTGGTTTCTGTCGTGTGTTCACATGGAAAACATTACAGAGCATATAAATACTGATACTGATACTTCTAAACAATTCATTAATTTCAGTTCGACTTTGAATCTCAGGAAAAAGCTTTTGCTTTCTCCTAGTTAAGTTTAATTGACAGGCTATCTGTACATGACTCGTACGACACGTCTGGGCCTCGTGAATTTCGTTTGTACCTCAGAGAAAACTCTGAATACTAGAAAATCGGTGAATGCAACAAGTTCTCTTAAATCACTCTTATGCGCCACTCAAGAGCAAATCTGTTTGTACGAGCGGTTCTTCCATGAGGGCCAGTTTTTGTTACAGTTTGTAAAATCATCAAGATGTCTGTCTGGACAGGAATTAAATGATCAGAGCCCAGATGAGACCAGAACTCTCAAACTGTCGTATTTAAATCCTTTATCACCTGCAACATGTTGGAGGACACTATGAGGTTCAGTAAGGCCCACCTGTTGACTGTCTGAGCTTTCTGAACAGGATACACAAATAAATTCAACACCCTGTTAAAATGAAAACTACCTGTTTCAGGACGGCTCTGTGGGCAGGGCTGATGTCTTCATGTTCTGCACCGGGTACAACTTCAGGTATCCATTCCTGGACGCGGCTGCGCTGGGTCTGGAGATCCAGGACCATTTGGTGTCTCCCCTGTACCGCTTCATGATGCCCCCAGCCTTCCCCTCGCTCTTCTTCATCGGCCTCTGCAAGATCATCTGCCCCTTCCCCCACTTCAACTGCCAGGTGAGCTCAAGTATCAACAGGTGGGTGCAGGGATGCTCATCCAGGTCTCAGGAGTGACTGAAAAACCCTTACTGTCTTATCGTTGCTCTCATAATTCTCACCTGCACACAAAACATGAGCAAGCAAGCCAGCTAACTTAAAATAGAAACCACTTTTCAAAAGAGAAGGTACAAAGTGAAAAGCAGGAAAACGCAGGAAGACGCAGATCAGAGAGAGACAGTATCAAACAAGAATGAACAAATATACAGCCCACAACATAAAAGATGCCAAGGCGCCCCGCGACCCTCGAAGGATAAGCGGTTTAGAGGATGGATTTAGAATAAATAAATTAAAAAGAGGCAAACAAAATGATAATACAATACAATAAAACAAGGTAAAATAATAGGAAAATTAAAATGTAATAAACTTTTTGTAATAAACTTTCAGTAAGATTGAATAAAAGCAAGGCTTGAAAAGTTGAGTCTCAAGATGTAGGAATTGAATTGAAGGAATTTACAGAAGACTACATACTATAGGTTGCAGTTTTGGTCCATAATAAGATGAAATGAAACCAGAAGATCACAGCCTGATGATCTGACAGAGGAACCAGGGTTTGGTCGTTTTTAAATCCAGTCTTATCTCTGCAGATCCAGTTTGCTCTGGCCGTGTTGGACGGCTCGGTCACTCTACCGTCCCTGTTCCAGATGGAGGATGAGATCCGGCAAGAGTTGCAGGAAAAGGTGGAGCAGGGAGTCCAGCAGCGTCACCTGCTATTGATGGATCAGGATCAGTGGGAGTACTGCCAGACGCTGGCTCACACCGCCGGCTTTCCTCCGCTGCCGCCAGTCTTACGAAGCCTGTATGAGGAAGTGTGGCGACAGCGAGGAATTCACCCCGAAAACTACCGAAAGCTCAACTACAGGCTGATCAGCGACACCCAGTGGGAGCTGATCGATTGATTGATGGAGAAACGTTGATGAAAGGTTAAACAGCAGGTGTACGCAATCACAAAAACACCATATGACAGTCAGAGGTCTGATTCACCTCTGTGCTCATTTTCTAAGCTGTAAATCTGTTAAGTGTCTTTTATTCAGTGCTGAAGGTCTTTTGTCCACCTGTAGCAGCACTGCAGTCGAAATTATGCTCCATCTTGAATTTTAAATGAGTTTCATTGAAATGAATGAAAATCACCTGCACTAAGGATGATGAAGTTGCCAGTTGGTCGGTTGGTCCACCACTTTGGTCCAGACCAAATTGCCATGAAATTTTTGCACAAACATTCATGTTCCCCAGAAGATGAATCCTACTGACTTTGGTAATCCCGACATTTCATCTTGCACCACTATGAGGTCGACATTGGATGGATTGTGATGAAATGTGGTTCAGACAATCATGTTCCTCTCAGGATGAACTGTAATAACTTGGTATTTCCCTGACTTTTCATCTAGCGCCATCATCAGGTCAACACTTCACTTTGGTTTATGACCAAATACCTGCAACAGTAATGACATTCCCGTCAGCCTCAGGCGTACTTTGTGTTTACTGCTAATTTACATGCTAACACGCTGGACTGAGATGGTGAACATGGTAAGCCTTAAACATCAGCATGTGAGCATGTTTTCATTATTTTTCATTTTCAACATTTTGCTGACGTTAACATTTAGCTCAAAGCACCAGTGGGCCTAAATATTTATTTACTGCGAAGCTACAGAGCCTCTGCTCGTAGCTGCCATGCTGCTCGTGTTTTCTGCTACAAGTTTCTGATGGTTGAGTGTGAAGACGACATGAAGCAAGTCGAAGAAGGACTCAGTTATCTGTTGCTTTTCACTGACACACAACTGACAAAGACATCTCCACCGCTAACCTTCTGCTCTCCGCGATCACGTGACATTAATATGACTCCACATGATTACTTCTGCTCGTGACTGCACAGCGGTAGTCTCCTATTCAGTAATGAGAACCTTCCCGCCGTCGCTCTTTATCACACAGTGAATAAAAGAATGTAAACACAGTTACCGTGAGGGATTTCATTTAAGTATGATACACTGAGCTAAAAATCAAACCCTAGCGGTAGATATCTATGACTGGATTGCTGTAAACCCTTGTGCCTTTTGGGCGATGCGTTTGTTAAAGAGTTTAATGATCACTGAATGTCTGAAATGTGTCCTGCCATATGTGGTATGACTGTCCCTGTTGTGCTGTAATGAACACAGCAGCCTTAAATTAACATTGTACATTCTAAACTACCTAAAATAAAATTTCTTTGTTATAAATTGTTTTCAAATCATTATTTGTGTACTTGCTACCATCAGACCCAGAACCAATCAGCAGTCACTTGGGGTTCATTAGCAGGGCTGTACAGGTGTGTTGGGGACTGTTGGAGAGAGCAGGTGGACATAATCGAATCACCTTTATTTACATTTTTGTGTCGTACTATTACAGAGAATTACGTGAAAGTACATAAACAAGTAGGACTTTTGTTAAAGCAACATGTTTTTGAAAAGGTATTCCTTCTCACAGTCTCCATCGAGGACACTGAGGTGCTCGGTGAATACCACATTTTTAGCCATGCTAGCATAACGACTCTTTGGATGTCCGTCAGTTGGTCTGTCGGTCCTCCACTTTGATCCAGACTGAAACATCTCAACAACTGTTGGATGGATTGTCATGAAATTTGGTTCAGTCATGTTCCCCTCAGGATGATTTTCTCTGGTGATCCTCTGGCTTTCATACCTGCAAACTCATCGCATCGACCTTATTGGACTGTCCAATCAGTCGTGTAGTTTCATTTTTGTGGCATTTCTATGGGCCAATCTGAACGTAGCGTCCACTTGAAGACACCCTCTACCCGCGACCTTCGCCAATGTGTCTATCAAAACTTAAAGGAACGCTTTTATTTTGGAAGCGAACTTTAATGTGCATTGTTACTCGTCATGTTTGGAGGCCACAGTGCTGTATTTTATTCGCTCAGGCTAAAGTGAATTACGTGAGAATGATCATGCAAGGGTTTGTCAAGTCTGATCATCTGCAGCCTGAGCAAATGAAGTGTCGGCAACGGCTCAGCAGCTGCTGCCTTACAGAACAACTGGTTAAAGCCTCCGTCCTGATATGTAAGTACTGTACTGAGGTACTTGTTCCTCAAATTTGTACTTGAGGAGGCTCTTAGTCTGGTTTAGATGTTATTTCTATACAGTTTTAGGTCATGAAAGACCTCACAGAGGTTTCCCCAGATGTCTATTCTTGGCAGTGTGCATCATTTGCCTTTGAATTATTTTGTAAAAAAAAGAACTGAATATAATCTAACTCAACACTAATATTAACAAATTAAATGTAAAAATGTTAATTAGTAAACTGTGTTTTGGTGTCCGGCCAAAGTCTTATGCAGAACAACAAAAATATCCTCTGCAGAAATGAAGGGAGGTTTGGACTGATGACACAAATATTACTTGGTAGACGAATGAATTTGATCAGTGTGAGATAAAATGTGTGGTTTCTTTTAGTGTTTTGGTTCAGTGGTCTGGTCAGCAGTGTCAGAGGCCCAGCAGATGTGCCGCGTCCAGACAAACGGAGATGAACGTTCAGCTTATTAATCATTTCTGAGGCCGAACGGATCCACGCGTTAACCATGAACGAGGCCGGGGACACAGAGAGCTGATGTCAACAACAGACTTTAATCCAGATACTGTGCCACAAAACGTCAAAATACACGAGTCGAAAAAATGAGGTCTTACATCACAGACTGACCTGAGCTCAAAACAACAACAACAACAACATCACATGAAGCAGGAACGTGCAGAGTGTTGCTCTTTGAAGGAAATACATTCAGACGCCAGCGCAGGTCAGTAACATGGCTGCCGTTCAGTGTTTACAGGACATTTAAAGGGGAGTACCACCTTTTTTTAAGAATCACACTTATTAATTACATGTTCCAGGACTGATTCACTGAAGGTGTGTCTGTACTGACACGAGAAAAAAACACAACAAAGTCAGCAACCCGTTAATGCTCGACAGAACAGAGTCAGATTTTACGCCACAGGGTCAAAGGTCGACTTTGTAGTTCCTGGCTAATGGCAGGAGAAGGACTAAGTCTTTAAAATGGAGTCATCCCCCTTTTAGCCTCTCAGGTGACAATAATTTCATGTGGACAGAAATGAGCCTTTATTTTATTTGCTTGCTACAGAGTCTATTAGGTGCAAATCAGGTGGATATTTAACAAATATTTCTCAAAATAATAATTAGTGTCCTCAAAAGTACGTAATTTGCCCCCTCCTTCTGTCTTCTGGAGGGTAGCAATGGAGGTAAAAGACAATTAGTGCTGGAAAGATTAGTCAATTAATTGACAAGTTAATGAGTTAATCATTTAAGTCATTTATCTGCTGAAAATATCGAAACATTCTCTGCTGCCAGCTTTTAAAATGTGATGATTTCCTGTTTTTCTCAGTTTTATATAATTATAAACTGAATATCTTTTGGACTGTTGGTCGGACAAAACAAGACATTTGAAGATGTCACCTTAGACTCTTTGAGCATTTTCCACTAGTTTTTGACATTTTATTTTATATTAAAGATTAATTAATTAAAAAAACAGATTAATTGATAATAAAAATAATCATTAATTTCTGCCCAAAATGAAACAAAAACCAGTGTTTAGTTTGTCCCAAATCCATACAACATACTAATTCTGTAAGATATGTAGAACATAGCAATCTTCATAGTTTAATTTTGAAGTTAGTATACACAAAAATCAACATACTTTACCATTTTATACAAACAGGAAATTACTTTGAAATCTCACTGAGAAAACAAAATGTCTGTTAAGACTTAATACCTACCTACCCACCTACAATTCATTTATTTAATGCAATTTGTGCATTGCATTGTGGGAGAAAAATGAGTGCAGTATGGATTTGGGACACAGCGTGTCTGTAGCAGCCAAAACCACAAGTACATCACGTATCTCAAAATCAAAATAAAACCGCATTGAAACCAGTTGGTCCACACTGAGAGTGTCGGGGTACAAATGTAAATGATGGTGCTTTTAATTTCAGGAAATTCATTAATTCAAGGGCACAATTTAGTATTCTGAGGACATGAAGTGAGAACAAAAAACTTAATTTGAGTTATTTAGTGAACAAGTAGTTTGAGGACAGCTGATTTAAATAAACGTTGTCCCCTCTATCAGGCCCCACACATTTGGATTCAGGACATGTTGCTCTTTTTCACAAACTTCCTGTTTTAAATTCAGTGCAGGAGCTAAGAGCACAGAGCGTCTCGCTGGACATCACGTCTACAGTTTGTGTTATAGAATAGTTGTTTTTTATGGACTTGACTCAGTGTAGTTCATATGAGACAGTCAAATGTCTCAACAGCAGTGCTGGGTATTAAATACTGTTTTTGGTACCGACTGAAATGTGTCCGTAGAACCAAGTATCGAAAACTGACAAGTGAAGAAATCTGGCATCAAATGTCTGGTCAGATTCAAACAGTCGCTGACTTATTCTTTGATCAAATAGAGGACAAATAGAGGACATTGAATTTTTTTTCCTGGTGCAGCCACGCTGTTTAAGTGTTTTATAAAAAAACCAGCACTAAAACCTTCTAGAAGATGACCCTTGAAGACTTGGACTCGTTTTCCATGTGCAACTCCCTCTCAACCTTCTCGGCTGCCTCCTGGTCGTCCTCTCCCACTCCCTCTCTTTTCAGGATCTTCAGTGGCCACCAGAGGGAGCCACTCCGGCGGTCTCTGCGGACAGTGTGTTCTACAGGCCAGCAGCAGGGGGCGCCCTTATCCCCCGTCAGGAAGTAAAGTAGGGCGTTGAGCCAGGCGTTGCAGGAGGCCAGCGGCCGGGTGACCTTGTAGCAGATGGAAACAGTCTTCATGACGTTGCAGCCGCCGAGCTGCCCCCGCCGCAGGAGCAGGAACAGCGTTCGGGTCACGTGGAAGGGCAGGAAGCAGAGTGCGAATAGCAGCGTGATGGTTACGATGGTTTTAATGGATTTCCGTCGCCGCCGGATATAGTGCGAGTACTGCGATCCAGAGATGGAGACAGAGGTTCTCTCACGATCTCTAACTCCTTCTGTTCCCCCGTCTCCCACCGGACCGTCCTCCCCGCCCTCTATCGAACTGGGAGGGGAGCGCAGGGTCTGAAATATCGTCCTGACCACCTGAGAGTAGCACCAGGCGATGATGACGAAGGGCACAAAGAAACCCAGCAGGTGGAGGACGATGCCGTACGGGACGTAGTCGGCAAACTCCTTATCGATGGCATCGTCCCAACAGTTCATGTATCCCTCATTGTCCTCCAACTGAGATCCAGTACTGTTCCCGTCTTCCCTCGCCCCTCCAGGCCCGACAACCCCGCCACCTCCTCGCTGGAGGTATCCAGTCTGGGCAAACCTGAAGATTGGGCAGGTGAGGATGAAGACCACAACCCACACCAACGCACAGGTTCCCTTCACAACCCGCTTGCTCTCCAGCGTGATGGTCCTCATCGGATGGCAGATCCCCAGGTACCTGTGGATGAATAACCAGGGGTGAGTTCGAATCCATCGCTTTAATCTCATTCTTGTTCTAGTTTTAAAAAGTCTGAACAGGACATAAGGACATATTTAGGACATAAATAGACTCTCAGGTGCTCAGTGTACTCACACACACAGATGCATGTCTAAACTACAGAAAGAATTCTCTTTCATCTGAGCAACAAACTGAATTTTCGGCCCTATTTTGGAGACTGTTCCAGTATAGTATAAAGGACAAAAGAGGCTCCTGAAAGAATAGTTAGTTACTGTGACTGAAGGCTCATTTTCCTGCATTCGCTTAAAGCAAATTTATACTTTTGATTTGTTTACGTCAGGCAGACACAAAAGTATCCAAAAGAAATATCTACTGCACATCCACAACCAACATGTGCCAGCAAAGCCAACTGGACGCTTGTTTGAGGAGGTTTAGGATCTGTCGCTTCTTGCTTTCTGACTTCTTTCTGTGTGTTGTTTTCCAGCTTTTATCACACTCAGATACAGTATTTTCAGTGTTATTAGGGAACTGTTATATTCCTCAGGTGTCTCTCCTTTTCCTCTCACCTCTGCAAAGTTTTGGTTCACACCACCTAGAGTGAATTTGTGTGTTATCACCCACTTGTGTCTTTCCATGGACTTTTTATGAAAGGGTACCTCTAAAATGTGCTTTGCATCTTTTTAAGTTCAAGTTTTTTACATGGATAAAAAAGCTGATGGAGAAAACAACTCATTATTTGTTTGCTGCACAAACCTCTTCTTCACTTACCAGCCTGAATCATGACATTCAGATTAATTACTGTTTTGACACTGATGAGCTTCCATACCCATTATAGGTTTGTATGATTGAGTGAGGAAACAGTCCTGTAGACAGGTCGGCAACTTGGCCCTTTTCCAAACATTTCACCAGCTTCTGATTGGCTCAAAGGTCAGCTACATTAGCCCATTAGCCTCAGTGGCATGTGTTTTAGTACTATTTTCCTGTAAGCAAGTCAAAGTTCAAATAGCACACGTAAGGAGTCGTCAAAAATTAACATTACCAGGAAAATATATGAGCAGCAATTTTCTCAGAGACACTGAAGTGAGAAGTTCTGGTATAATCTGCAGGAAGAGCTTGACACAGCTGATTAAAATTTGTCAGCAACAGTTGTGATTTCAGCAAAATCGATAGTCGTTCATCTTTATACACTCCTGAGCACCGGTGGAAACTTTATTTCCCACTGGGCTGGCGTGTTTTCAGAGTGTACTACCTGTGCACGGAGATGCATGTGAGGAAGAAGATGGAGCAGTAGAGGTTGAAGTAGAAGAGAAAGCGGACGAGGCGGCACATAAAGTCCCCGAACACCCAGCGGTCCCTCAGTACGTAGCTCGCCACCAGGAAGGGCAGCGACAAGCCATACATCAGGTCGGTGGTGGCCAGGTTCACCATGTAGATCAGCGAGGTGTTCCAGCGTCGCCCGCCGCCACTGCTACCGCCGCAGCAGCCGCTGTGGTGGCGGCAGGAGCGCAGCAGCACCACAGAGTTGAGGGTGAGGCTGAAGAGGAAGGTCAGCGAGTAGCAGACGGGCAGGAAGACGTACTTGTAGGATTCATCAATGCTGCAGGACGACGGAGGGAGGGACGAGGTGGGCAAAGTGCCAGAAGTGTTGGGATGGTTACTCGCCGCTGCCGCCACCACACTGATGTCTGGAGTGATGCTGGAGGCTTGGCTCAATCCCATGATGAACCTCTGAAGGCTATTTCTGGCAGAGCTGGATCGGTTCAGGTTCCTCTGGTGTCATCTCAGCTCCTTCACCGGATCCAAGTCTTCTCACTCACTGAGGTTTCCTTCATTTGTCCTTCCTCTGATCTATCTTTCTCTCTAATCCCTGTCTCTGTTCACCGTCGACTGACCCATGTCTCTGGCATGTAGAAGCAGTTTCTGTGACAAAGAGGGAAAGAAAACACGCTGTCATTAGTTTGGAAAAGCTGTACCGCCGGCGTTTTGCTGATGAAGACTGTGTTTCGCTCAATTAGTCCCTCAATCATTAACGCAGCTTTCCGGAAACCTCTCTCCATTCATGTAGCCTCTCTGTACAACAGGTAGTTGGTCTGGTCCAGCTGTTAAAGCGTTTGCTTCAGGGTTTAAATGCACGCCCGTGTTTTGAAGCAACAGTGTCAAATAAAGCTGCTCAAACAACTGGTGCAGTTTGTGTTGAGATGCGTTCAAGGCTTCAACAAACCTGTGGCTCTTACATAGAGTAAAAGACTGTGTCACACATACTTACTGTCACTACAGAGTAGAAACCAAACTGTTCAGAATCAGCTTTACTTCACATTTATGTCCTCCAGCAAAGTCGTACTGGACAAAATACATTGTAGACACACAAAGAGGTTACATATAATCAGTAAGGAGAAAGAGCTGCGGTAACCAACGTAAAGAATACATGCTTTGATTCAGGACGAAGGACATGGACATTATACATTTTGTTGGGGTGGATTTTGGGGACCTGAAGTGTAACTTGTGTGGCTCTGTGGATGGTAATGTTGGTCGGATGGTCCTCCACTCTGGTCCAGACCGAAGCATCTCAACAGCTGTTGGATGGATTGTGATGAAATATGGTTCAGATGTTCATGTTCCCCTCAGGATGAACTGTAAGAACTTTATTGATCCTCTGACTTTTCATCTAGCGCCATCATCAGGTCAACATGTTAATGTGTCCAGTACTTTGGTTCATGACCAAACACCTGCAGAACTACAGATACTCCCATCAGCCTCGGCTGGACTTTTGTTTACTGCTAATTAGCTAATGTTAGCATGCTAACACTATGAACTAATATAGTGAACATGATATAGTGAACATGGTAAACACCAGCATGTTAGCATTGTCATTATAATCATGTTAGCATGCTAACATTAGCATTTAGCTCAGCCTCACAGAGCTGCTAGCCTGACTCAAGACTCTGAGGGTGCTTCCACACCTCAGTGGTTTGGTCCGTTTTAATCGAACCCTGGAGCGTTTCGTCGGATAGTCCGGTTGGTTTGGGGTGGTGTGAAAGCTCAGTCGAACTCTGGTGCGGACCAAACAACCAAACTCTGGTCCGCCTGAAAACGGGGGTCTCGGTGCGCTTCCAAGTGCACCAGAGTTAGGCTGGGTTGAAGATGAGTGGACACTTTCATCGCGTGCTGGGAATCAACATCGAGTCGGGTAGTAGCAGGCGTAAAAAATGTCTCGTGGACAAATGAGGAGGTGAAAGCCCTCATCGAAATATGGTCAGACAACCACATAGCACAGTTACTTGTGGTTACACACAAAAACACCGAAGTGTTCAAATTACTTAGCGACAGAGTGATGGCAATGGGGTTCAATATTTTGTCCAGTAGACGAGCGAGCGTTTCGACCACGTGACATTTGTTTACGATGTTTGGTGCGCTTGACAAAGAACAGTGTGAACGTTTAACGAACCAAATGAAAAGTGCAACAATGTTGGAACTTCACCCCCGAATCGCACCGAGTCCACCGAACTACAGGTGTGAAAGCACCCTTAGTCTTGTTTTATTATGAGCCTCGATCAAACCAATGAGATTTCCATTTACAAAAGTGCCCTGTCACCAATCTGCAAAGATGAAAGAGATAAAAGACTTTTTGCCCACACAGAAATTACGTTTTGTAGAGAAATGATTATATCGTGCAAAGAACTGCTTCATTTGAGCAAATAAAAATCTGTTCTGTGCTCACTAAATTTATTTGCGTGTTTCTCATTGTCCACATAAGCGCACAATAATAACCTGAAGTTTGCCTGCAGTCCAGCTCAACCTGTTTGGTTCAACCAGCAGTTCAAACCTACTATCTACTATTTACTATGGAGCAAAGCAGCAGATCCTCACATTGGAGAAGCTGGAACTCAGAGAATGATTGGCCGTTCTGCTTTGAAAATGACTACTCCATTATCAAAACTCTTGTCAGTTAATTCTTCCTGTTGACTGAGTAATCGATCATTCAGTCGTTTCAGCACTTGTATTTTCCTACATCAAAAAGGACATGAGCGCATCACAGCTGGATTTGTGCCACTTGTCCAGTTAGACCAGTCTGAAGCATTTCAACTGTAAAGATCTGAATTAAAACTTACGCTGAAGTTGAATCAAGCGAAACTGCTGCTGTCAACCAATCAGGTGCCACTATTTCACATTCATGTTCTGAATGTGTGATCTGGATCAGAGGGAGTCCGGTCCTACCTTCAGTTGTCCCCCTCGTCCTGATTGTCCTTGTTTCGCCTTGTCGGGTTTCTTCGGTGGAGTTGTGGCTCAGAAGTGTCTGTTTCGGGGCCGAAGGGTCTCTCGGGGTTTCTCTCCTGACCTTCAGCTTCTCTGTAAATAATTGATCAGCGTTCATTCAGTCAGAACTGCAGGAATGAAACCCAATACAGGGACTGCAGAGAAGGAGGAGGAGGCGCTCACAGTGCAGCTCCAGAGCTGTTTTTAATGGGACACACTGGCTCTTTTTAGCAACTGAGGATTACAAATGAAAATACACTATGAAGAGTTGAAGGCTTTGCTCTGAGATCTTTTATATCTAAATTTCACAGATGCTAAATATTTCTCGAATTAACCTTTTATTTCATTGCAATTTATTTACTTTTCTACTGCTATATTGTTTGTGTCCTGATCTTTACTAGATACAAATTAGCTTGATGCTAACTCTGCTGTAATTATGTTGCATTATCCTGCACACGGTCCCTCAACTAAATAAACACCAAACTGAACCACTGACCTCAGTTTGGACAAAATAATCACGTGTTCTTCACACATACAAAACACAAAAGGTCACTAATACAAAACTCATTTTCAGCAAGAAACCAAAAAGTCAAAGGTTTATGTTCTTGAGCTTCTGAGAAAATATTGCATTAAAAAATATAAATAAATATATCAGCAGAGCAATAATGACCCAATGTGATGAGTAGTACTGTAACTCATAAAGGTTGGGATTAGCTGTATCATTTACCAATACTCTGACATGTACAGACCTTTAATCAATACCTGCTGTATGATATAGATCTGGCTAATTGCGACGAAAAGCTGAATAAAGCTGCTTTTGTTAAAGGTAATAAATCACTCACCTTTTCTTCCAGAGAAGCTGCTGAAGCTTTAAATGTCTCGCTCTCTCCTCCTCACTTTGCCTCTCTGTTATCTGAGGCTTTGATTAGAAAGCAAAGTGAATCCAGGGAACACATCAGCCCCTCCTCCTCTACCTCCAACCCTTCTGCTCCGTTCCCTCCATCATCAACATCATCAACTCTGATTCATACGGTAAATACTGAGTTTGTCCTCTCTGACGGTAAACACACAGTCAAAGAGCTGCACCACAAAGCTCTGCTGGTGTGTTTGAACATGTGATGGTGTGTGAGTGTAATCAAACACGGGAATACAATTGGCGGTCGAACAGGTAGCAGAAGTATGAATAAATACAGTGAAGGTTAGGACGTCAAATCACTTTGACATTTATTAAAAATCAAATATCTGCTGAAAAAAAGAAAAAAGTTCTCTAACTGCTACAACACAATTAATCCAACTTAGCCTGGCGTCCACTGACGACTACAGCTCAAACTTTTGGAGTTTCATTAGCAAAGTTAAAGCAGCTACAGGGAACTTTCATGTTGTGTTGATTTTGGCGGTCCCTGTGGACAAAAGCAGTAGTGTTTCACCACGGCCTTGTGTCGTACAGATCTTAATCTGGTCAGCATGTGGATTTGTTTTGGTAGCGAGTGAAAGAAAGACGCAATTTATTTTTAATACTATCTTTATTTTTTAAACAGCGATGAGATAATGTATCTGTTTGTGGCTCTGTAAGATTAATAACTATAATATGACGATGGTGAAACAAAGTAAACTTTGTTTTAGTCCCGTTCATGCGTCGAACGTTAGGTTACATGTTCCCTCCGCCTCACCCCCACTTGGCCGGGAGGAGAGCGGACGGCAGCTCCAGAGACGGACCTTCAGTTAGCAGCTGTAGCACCTGGGGTCTGATCCCAGACTGGACCGCCCCGACTCCCCGCCGGATCAGCAAACTTTCTGTCGCTGCCGTTACACAGGTTAGACTCAGCGCTGCCGCTGACCACCAGCCTGCTGTGCCGGGCCGCCCAAGTAGAGTCTATGAATGGGAAAGCTAGCTCGGTGGCAAGGCCAACATAAAATGTTCCGTTATAAGCCAGTTGTATTACAGTAATGTCCACCGTGACCTCACGTTATACCTCCATTAACTGTAAAACCACGTCTCGCATTGTATTTCATAAATAAAATAGACATATTACAGACCTGTCTAGGAGGAAGAGGAACAACTCAGGATCGGTTTTGAATCCTTTCAAATAAATTTTTATTCAGAATTTGCTGATCCTGTCCCAGCATCAGCCATAACTACAAAATATAACGTCAAAAATAAAGTTTTCCTTTTAACTGGCTAACGTACATACTCACTGCCAACCTTTGCCTGAGAAAATGTAAACGGGCTCTTCCTGTCTGCGTGCCGTAAATCGTTTCGTCTGATTTCGCGGAAAAATCTGACCCAGGAACACGAATAAAGAATTACTAGACATAGCCAGTCTTCTCTCTGTTGGTCTCGTTTGCTTATCTCGGTCATACAGAGGCATCAGTGTTAAATTGAGACTGTTTCATAATGATTTTATGTTAGTTACATTAGCTAACATGTTAGCTGTTGTTACGGTCGTGCTCCTGTCCCAGCCCACCTATTTCTCTGCAAGTTATAACAACAGATCTTCACCACGTTTCTGGTCTTTTTCTTTTCTTTTCTTCTGGTCTTTTCTCAAACATGAGAATATAGCCGACAGAACTAATGGTAGCCAACAGGTTAGCTAACTTACTAGCAAGCTTTCGAATATTAGTTTTCAGGCGTAGCCAGCCTGACAAGCTGTTTCCTTTGACACGAATTCATGATTTTGGGACACATAAAAAAAAATTGACTTGTTCACAAAATACACTTTCATGATAAGAATTTATTGATGTTGTTGGGACTGTAGAATGGAACATTATTTCACTCTGCCTCGCCGTGATTTTACAGCTCACTCTGTTGAGTTTTAGCACTTTTTAAACCGTCTTTGCATCAACGTACTTCTCAGTATCAACTGCTGTACTCTGTAACTCATGCTAAACGCTAGCTATCGTCATGGATGTATTAGAAAGCTGGGCCGCGGTCAAATAGTCCTTTTTGTTTAGGAACGTTCCTAACTGGGTTTAATGACCTGGAAGTATCTAAGTGGCAGCCACCATAAGTGCCTTTCGAATTCTCTAAATGCTAAGGAAAGGTGCTTCAATGCTTCCTTTCTTATCTCCTTTAGCATAGGACACACCGGACCATCCTTTACGAAAGGAAAGGAGATAATTCCATCCCACAATTCCTTGCGGCAGCAACCGTTCGGCCGTTCACAACAACAAACGATCATGACCGAAAAAGGACGCAGATCATCATGTAAGTTAACGTTGCATTTTCCATCTTATGCTATAACTTGTTAATGTGTTTATGTTTTGAACTTTCAACAATGTGTTAAAGCGTAACCTCGGCTCAGTTTGCATCAGTTATTTCTTCATTTTGAGCCTTGTTGTATTGCCAGCCTTTAGGAATATCATTCATTAACTTTACGTCAGTCACAGACTTGGTAATGAAGTAATATTTTTCACCTGGTTGTCCGCGTTTATATAGCCTGCATATACTAAAAACGCACGGGGTGAAGTATCTAAGATGCGCTTTTTGTAGTCCATATTTGGAACAAACAAATCCCCATTGCTCTCCCTGCAGGGTTAACTGCGGGGAGAGTGTGTATTTTCGGATAAATGGGCCGTCGAAGCAATGGGCCATTTTTCGGCCGTCGAAATGTTCGACTAATGGGATGTCGGAACAATGGCATGGCACCAAATTCTGAGCCATGTGTCTCTTTCATAAGGATCGTGTATTGGGGGGGGG
>NTHP01000237.1:739709-753845 GCA_003416845.1 Oplegnathus fasciatus
AAGTTCATGTATGCTTGTGCTTGTCAAGATTCTTCTTTAGGAAAATCAGTTGATCGACACGATCATGTCAGAGTACACTGCGTTGCGCGGAAACAATATCTCCTGCAGTGCTGAAAACTCTTTCTGATGCCAG
The DNA here is from genome assembly GCA_003416845.1 of Oplegnathus fasciatus. Classification (NCBI taxonomy): domain Eukaryota; kingdom Metazoa; phylum Chordata; class Actinopteri; order Centrarchiformes; family Oplegnathidae; genus Oplegnathus; species Oplegnathus fasciatus. The sequence goes on from NTHP01000237.1 coordinate 739,843, forward strand.
ACTGGTGGCTGGTATGCAGAGGTATTTTTTTGCAAGAGACGACAGCAGTGGTAGGTCCACCTGTGCTTTCCACCATTGTAGTGGGTTGTCAGTCAGGGGCAAAGGGTTCCGCTCTCTGTACCTCATGACTTCCTCACTGGCCTTCTCTCTTGAAGATCTTGCTGCTGCTCTCACTTCGAAGATTTCTCCGAACAGCTGGTCCAGTGCTGCACTTATTTTCTTTTTGCAAGGAGGGTCATCATCTGAAATACAAAACAATTACTTTATATTACTGGTTTTGTTAGCTATGACTCTTGAGAGCTTTTCTTTCGCCTTACTATTATGTATAAATCTTAATCTGCTCATACCTCACTGTGTATAAAAAACACACCTTTTGGCTCATCCTGGATCTGGGCACTAACTATGCTGTTGTCTGGATCGCCATGAGCAGGGTCTCTCTGAGCTGGATCTGTCTGCATTGGACCTCTCTGAACTGGATGTCCTCTGCTTCAGAGTAATAATGTAATAATAATGTATAAATCACAGCTATGATTAACTATCAGACAAATGTTTACATNTAATAATAATAATAATAAATAATTGTTTCGTCAGTAAACGTCTCGGAGACACCGACCTTGGTCAATAAATAACAATAATAATAATAATAATAATAATAAATAATTGTTTCGTCAGTAAACGTCTCGGAGACACCGACCTTGGTCAAAGTTGAGTTTCTTGTTGGAGGAGCCGTCGCCGAGTCCTTCGATGTCCACCAGGTCGCTGTTCACGTCCGAGTCGTTCAGAGCGCTGAGCGTCACGTCCGCCGTCTTCTGCTTCTTGATGGGCGGGGCCAGAGAGGGGCTGCTCTGCATCCCCGTTGCCACGACAACCTGCGAGGTCTGCACGGCGATCATGGCGGGTGCGGCGGGAGCCGGGGCCGGCGTCATGGAGACGGCGGTTTTCTTGACGGTCTTCTTCGGGGATTCAGAGGAAATGGGGACTCTGCTGTCCTCGTATAACTTCCTCTTCACGGTGCTCTTTATCTGAGCGCTGCAGAAGAAGAAACACACTGTTCACTAACAACCAATCAGCAGCCCCTCCTGCAGTCAGCTGATGTAGATCAAACCCCACTGTGGATACTGCGGCCATACTTATACCACAGTTACTACACACTGTACAAACATATTCTACTGCATGTTTACACCTGTTTCCATCACAGCATATATATTTATTACTACCTGTTCATCCATCTCTGTATATGTCCACCTGTCTACAGCCTGTTCTCAGTGTGTATATACATTCACTGCTTCACAGCCTGTTTACATCACAGTTTATACACGTGACTATTCACCACAGTGTCAGTCTAATCGTTTTTCTGTGAACTACCACTGTGACAATAAAGAACTTGAACATTACAGGAAAAGTTTGACATGTTTCTCTCTGACTCAGATGTTCACACTGATTCACTCTAATGTCAGTACAGCCAGCAGCTGGTTAACAGCTGGTTAACAGCTGGAAACAGCTGGAAACAGCTGGCCTGGCTCTGTCCAAAAGGAACAAAAACCACCTACCAGCAGCTGTAAAGCTCCCTGATTATTAAAAAGGTGTGTGATGGATTTATTATCTATCTATATCAGTTACCACAAACAGCAGCGCTGGAGTTTCAGTTTAAAATAATTACTTTTAAAATGAAGGTGCAGGTGAATGTTAGGAGCCGAACCCAAACTTGGCTTTTATGAATGGATTCTAACATATTAAGGTTTTCTTAATGGGTTCTCTGTTTAGATTAACATGTTAAGATAATATATAATCCAAAAACTTTTACCATTTTAAAAAAAACCTTAAATGTGCAGAGAAGCCATTAAGATAGCGTAAACACATCGTGAATGATAGATGGAGTGTCCCGTCAGGACAGGCAGACGTACACGGTGCGCTCTTTGATCACAGTGCTGATGTTGTTGAGATCGTCTCCAAAGCGACGCACCGCCAAACGCAGCATCTCGATCTCCGTCTCCGTCCACTTGGCTCTGAGAGCGAAGACAGAGTCACTTCACACTTCTATCGAATAACAGTACATCACTAACATCCATATCTAGATATTTATGTGTGCAGGCGGTTGGCTCAGCTGAGAGACACTCTGATGATCATGTGACGTGGACACCATGTTTGGATTAGAGCTGCAGCGATTAGTTGATTAATCGATTAGTTGTCAACTATTGAATTAACCAGCAACTATTTTGATAATCAATCATTTTGAGTCTTTTTTTTTAGGAAAAACTGTCCAAACTCTCTGATTCCAGCTTCTCAAATGTGAATATTTTCTGGTTTCTTTCGTCCTCTGTGACAGTAAACTAAATATCTTTGCTTTGTGGACAAAACAAGACGTCACTTTGGGCTTTGGGAAACACTGATCAACATTTTTCAACATTTTCTGGACCAAACAACTAATCGATTAATCGAGAAAATGATCGTCAGACAGCCCTAGTTTGGATCCATCATGTTCTACTGCAGATTCATAGTCTGCACTGTGTGTGTGTGTGTCTCACCCTGCAGGGCTGGAGTCTGACACCGGGTGCAGCTGCATGGTCAGCTCTCCCAGCTTGGTGAAGGCAGCTCCTGCTGCTGAGAAGATCTCCCCCACCTGCAGTGAAGAGCATCATGTGTTGGTTTGGATCAGAGGACGACAGACGGTGTGCAGAAGGAAACACGTGCTGTCTCTGATGCTGCATTGTTAATCAGCAGGTTTACACTTTCTTTAGAACTCATGATGGTCTTCTAATAAAGTCTGCACAAAACCTGATCCACCAAACAGCCTTTTAACATGACTGAATATTATAAACAGGAGGGTTCACGCCACTGCTGGCTAGTACAACAAGAAATCAGTAAAGTTTGGATTTCTATCTTAAAATTACATTTTTAGTGCATCAGTTATATGCCGAATCTACTAACAGGTTGTATTAAATTAGCAGAAAAAGTTAAAGCACTTTTCATGCAGTCGATATTTGTGCCATGAGCAAAAGCGTTAAATCGACACATTTCTGAGTGGAGTTCTGTTTACAGCTGTGTGACCGGCTCTCTCAACAGTTAATGCGCTCTGTCTGTGCTCTCATAAGTGAGTCTCCTCAAACCAGGTGAGAACTCACCTTCGCAGAGGCTGACGTCATTTCGTTGCAGCACCTGAAGCTTTTTTTTCTTTAAACTTTTTCTTCAAAACAAAACCACGAAAACACGCAGCTAGCTGTTAGCTACAGTTAGCTCCTGTAACGTTAGCTAGCTCGCTGCCGTTAGCGCGCTTCCATGGAGACCTCGGAGAGACTTCTAAAAAACGAAGCTTTGAAAGTTCCGCGTCCGATCAGAAACCGAGAATCGATCCGGAATCATTTATATTTCACATATTCAGAAGAAAGAAATATAAATATCGAACAACAAAGGCTGACGGGAGAAAGAGAATGTTGCGCGACTTTGGAAGTTGAACGCCATTGGTCCCCTTAGAGGAAAAGGCGGGGCGTGTCGCATTGGACGTTTTCATTGGTCGCTGCGCTGCGGGTCACGATAGTTACCGAGTAAAACCGAGTGATGAGGATCAGCTGACTGTGAGGCTCTGTCGTCCTTCGATGGATCATTTCTCAGTTTAGTGATCAAAAATCAAACTTCTGATCGATCGATTAGACCGAACACCGACATGCCGTCGCTTCTGTTCTGTGGGCCGAAGATGGCCGCGTGCGGGATCGTGATCAGCATCTGGGGCGTCATCATGCTGGTAAGACATATGGAGGTCCGGCGGGGGAGCGGACTATTTCCTGGGAAGACGCTATTAGCTAGATACTGTTCACGGGGACGTTGAATGTTTTCATTGAAAATAAAACGTCGGATCTTTTCAGCGCTGATGTTTTATGATTTCATGTAAATGTTGAAGCTCGTGAGACCCGCAAAATGATGACAACAAACCGCAGAGTAACCCGTGAATGTAAATTCAGCTCCGGTAAATAGACGGAGCCCAAGTAGGCCAAGCTAAAGGTTCGGTAGGTAATAATACTGCTGTAGTAATCAATACAAAGCTAGTCTGATCAATGAGCTTACTACACATCTGTGTAATTAACGTTATGGAGGAGGCTAATGTCTGGTTACTCATTCAAATGAATGGTCACACCTGTGAGCTGAGAACAGCTGATGAGAGTCTTAAACATTATTATTATTATTATTATTATTATTATTATTATTATTTACAAAGCTACAGCAGACAGACAGAATATTGTTCTTATTGATAAAACCATTCTGATGTCAGCTGAGGTTCAGGTAGTTATCGATCAGCACCGTTTAAATCAGGATGATTTGATCAGCTGATCACACAGATATTAAAGTATGTACATGTTTCCACCACATGAAGAAGAAGAAGAAGAAGAAATGTTCTATTAAATTGTTTTTAATTCAGGAAGTGGAGTGACAGAATGAGTCATGTGACTCTTATTTTGGCCCTCATGTGATGTCTCAGAACAGGAAGTGAGTTTTTCCACTTGCAGGATGTGTCAGTCAGTTCAGTCAGTTGTCTCTGTGCTGTAAATAAAGTTACAGCTGGAGGCGGTAACCACACGCTCAGACCATGAAATATAAGAGATGAAGGATCTTTTATTTACATTTCCATTAAAGCTGCAACTACACTAAATGATGTGATTGTACCGTGACGGTGTTAATATTCACATTTCTCACCAAATTAATAAAAATCAGCATTTCACGGGCTGAAAGTGTCTCGACACACCGCCTGCTATGTTAAATCAGCCCTGAGCGTTGCAGGGCCGAAGCTGCCGTCCCTCTCAGCGCTCTAAATAATGCAGCGGGTGGAGCTCGGCTCTTAGAAAAGCTGCAGCCAGAGAACGACTGAAGTTTTGGCTCGAAAAATGACTTCAGTGGTGAATCGATGATGAGAACTGTTGCTGATTAACGACTGATTGACGGATTATTTCAGCTCGAATTTGCACTCAGTCCTTCGTGAGACTCATCGTGTGAGAAAATGTGAATTATTTGCGTTTCACAGCAGTTTGGTTTGTTCCTGAGAGAAAACGGACGGTTGTGACGTTCGACGGCCTTTTAAAAACACCGTCAGCTGGTTCCAACCTCACAGCTCAGTAAACACAGAAACACTGAAGCATCACTCTGAAGTGATGACCTGCATTTGTAGGAATATTTGACGTGTTGATTAATCGATTAGTTGATTGAAAGAAAATTCTTGTTGAAGTCATTTATTTTTTGAATTTATTTATTTTTCTTTGGTTTTGGTCGAACTAAACGAAACGTTTGAAGACGTCACTTCGTGACAGTTTTATCTTCTGACGTTTTATAGACTGAAAAATGTTTCTGTAAATCAAAGACAGATCATCTGACCGTGAACATGATCGTTCGTTGCAGCACAGTTTTACAGCCCAGATGTTTGTTTCTGTGTTGTTCAGGCAGGCGATGCTGCAGACGCACATTTAAACCTTTTACAGAACCTTTAATCAGCAGAACAAAAAGAATTCACAGCTTTTCACTGAAGAGAGCTCAAAACATATTTTATCTCAAATGTTTATAGAAGATTCAAATTTCAACACATTTCCTCCATTGAAGCCTTTTTGTGTGACGGAGAAGTTATTGATGACGTTGGGACCAATAGAGGTCCGACAGGTTATTGATTATTTTTGCTTTGACATGATTTGACTTTTGAGAAACAGAAACAGTTTATTGACCAAAAGAAGCCAAAGCTGTCGTGCGAGTTATGTTGATGTTTGTGCCACAGACACGCGTCAGTCGTTTGGAGGTTTGATACCACAGTGATAATCCAACACACCCTGTGTCCCCTGCTGTGTCCCCTGCTGTGTCCCCTGCTGTGTCCCCGAGCCTCATGTTGAGCCACTCTGTTCTTGCAGGCGATGCTGGGAATCTTCTTCAGCGCCAAGTCGGCCGTGCTGATCGAAGACGTCCCGTTCACCGAGGAGGACATTCGTAACGAGTGAGTCGTCCTGAACTCTGGATCAAATTAAACAAACACCTTAACGAACTGGAAGTCGTTTGACCGACTTATCAGCTGCACTCAGACCAGCCTATCACAGGCAGCCGTTTAGAACAGGAAGCAAGAAAAGAACTGCGATGTGTTCGATTCCCCAAAACAGATTCAGGAAAAGGCGGCGCTCCAGTTGTCCATGTAAATCAGAGTCAGCGTGCACACTTTACTGTCCTCATTGATTTTCTAACAGCTGGAACATTTAGTCGATTAGTCGATTGAATTAATCTGCAGTTATTTTGATAATCGATTAAATCTTTTAGTTATTGTTTAAACAAAAGCTCCAAACATTTACAGGTTCCAGCTTCTTAAAGGCCAAAATTTGTTGCTTTTCTTTGTCACATGATGGTAAACTGAATGTCTCTGTAGACATCTGAAGACGTCATTATTATATAATTATTACGTTTTTCACTATTTTTTGACATTTTAAAGACAAAATGATCAATCGATGATTAAAATAATCGTCATTTAGAGCCCTACCAAAAGCCTTGTACCTACATGTGATGTGATGTAATTCTGCTTTTTGTACAATTCTTCATCTTCATCAGAAACGTTCGTTATATTGATCGATATATTATAAACCAGCCTCAGAACTGGAGTATCGGTGGGGCTTCAGTTAAAAGATGCAGTAACTCGTCTGTTCTTCTCTCCTGCAGTAAAAATCCTCCTCAGAACATCTACGGTCTGTACAACCAGGTCGGCATCAACTGCTTCATCGCCGCCGCCATCTATGTGGCGGTGGGCGCCGTCTCGCTCTGCCAGGTCCGACTCAACAAACGGCAGGAGTACATGGTCACATAAACAGCTGCAGCCGTGACCTCTGACCTCTGACCACCCGAGGACCTGACATCAGCAGCTGGAGGTCATTTTCTGTCCATAAAGTTTATGTTGGTGTCTCACAACTTCCATCAGTGGATGAAGTCACCGGAGAGTCATTAAAATGTCATTTTGTGGCGATCTGGTTGGTTAAGATTAATGTAGGGGGCGGGGTCAGGCGACACCTGAATTATTTATTTTAAAGTGAAAACCTTTGATGTGTTTGTTGTCTGCTGTGATGTTTGTTGTTGTTGTTGTTGTTGTTGTTGTTGTTGGATGAAATGTTGCAACATTCCTTTGAACGAGTGCTTCATGAAAACGACCAAACGTTGGTTCACTTTGGCTTCAGATCTCCTGCACGTCACGTTTCATTACTGAGTTACTTTCAAATTAACGAGGAGAAAATTAGAGATGAATTCGTCTTCTGCAGCGTTGGTTTAAAGATTCGAAAGAAATCAACGTCTAATGTTTGCTGGAGGAGACGCCTTGACACAGGAAAAGTCTGTTTTATCATTTTCTCTGTTTTCCATCACTGGTTCTCATCTTTATTTTGTACCTGCTGAAGCAAACTGATCAGAAACGTCAAGGCGTCGATTTCACAGAGCCGCTGACAGTAAATCCTTCAGGAGAAGTCAAAATGTTACAGCGTGTACAGGATGTTTGTTTAATGCTACTGTGGGTCAAACTGAAACTGTTCAATGTGACAAATACATCATGGTGGATAATCCTTTGCAATAAAGTGCGTGTGTTTAAAAACTAAAAGATTATTGTCTTCATTTGTAGAATTTTAGAAATGGTTCTCTATATCATGAAGACTGGTCTGAAGTCTAGTAAAGTCCATTTAAGTGAACCATTTCAGGTGTAGTCGGGCGGGCAGGAACCAATTTCAGGTGTAAAATGTTGAAGTAACAATAAACATGTTTACTGTAAGTTTATCAGTTTATCAGTTATTGAATCAGGAAGAACTTCTGATGAGTTTAAAGTTGAGTCAGTGGAGAGGATGTCCGACTTGGAAGGCGAGTTGTGGTCGGTTGTAGAGTCGCACATCCAAACTGACCAATCATGTCACTTAAACACTATCTGGACGTTAGTTATGTACTGTAACACAGACTGTATATAATATATTAATAATATAATAATTATATACAGTGGTGGCCAAAATTATTAGAACACTTGGCATATTTAAGAGGTTTCAGTTGTTTTTGTTGAATTGGCCATTAAAATACCCATAAAACGANCATGAACATTATGACATGAAATCATGTTTTGGAGGCAAAAAAAAGGTCAATATTTTCAGATCTGTCAGGTGTTCTAATAATTTTGGCCACCACTGTATATTTATATACAGTCCATGGTACAGGCGCAGCCCTCTAAAGCGAGCACTAGTGGGTTTATCTCTCGCTCCTGCAGCACTGAAGACTTTTCGTCTACGCCCACTTACTACGTGAGTCCACCTCTTGTGCATAACTTGAACTGAGACCAGACAATCGGCTCCCAGCCAGCTTTTTCTATGGCAAGTTAAAGGGATAGTTCAGATTTTTTGAAGTGGGGTTGCATGAGGTACTTACCCATAGTCAGTGTCTTACCTGCAGTAGATGGCGGTCGGCGTGCTCACAGTTTGGAGAAGCAGCCGGAGTACACGGCACGGCAGCTAAGCAATGTACTGGTGTGGACGGGGACAGCAGGAAAACGTATTTTAGCCACCTAAAAAAAGTCACACCAAAAAAAACATCAACATCAGTTGAAGTGTTCGCTGTATTTAGAACATTTTCACCGCTTTACATCGCCGTCAGACAGCCCTTTCCTTTGGCACTACATTTTCTCAACCTTCCTGAAAGGTGTTGGACTGAAGGTTAAAACCTCTCATGAAGGATGGGTTAGGGTTAGCCGAGCGTTTGCTGTTGGTTAGTATTATCTTACAGCATATTATCTCCTCGTATGTCGGCATTATAAAATAAACTAATACATTTTCTCACAAATAAATGTGTTGTTCATCCACCACAGTGCTCTCTGTGGTTTATCAGTGGGTTCTCGCTTCTTCCAAATATACCAAACATTTTGCCTGTCTCTGATCTGATGTTTTAATCCTTAATATAAATGAATCAACCGTGCTTTACTCTTATTGACTCTTTATTTCCTTCATTCATGTTGACAGTAGCAGAGGAACTGATGCAGAAAAAGCACAAATTGGCACATCTTGCTTGATTTGTGTCCCCCGGGCACCAGGCCGCTGGCAAAGTGTCTCTTATTTTTGAAGATCAAGATTATTCAAGATCTGAATACTTCTTCCACCACAGACTGAGGCTAAACTGCTCCTCTGTCAAAGCTGCATCAGCTCACTCACTAACACAGCTGACAGCACAAGACTACATACTGTAGTATGTTGTAGTATGTAGAGTACTGTACAGTACGGTACAGTACTGTGTACTGTGTGTACTTTGGTCACACATGAAAGTGAAAGCACAGCTGTGTTTGTGTCTCTTGTGGGCGGGAAAAGCCGGGCTAAACCATTGTTCACTGGAGGGGGGAAGTGTGACTTTGAACTGGATGTTGTGAGGATTAACAGTCAAAGTGGGAAAATAAAAATAAAATATTGGGTGATGAAAAATCTCCCTCCACATATATTTTAGCATTTATTCCAGATAACTAGAGCAGCAAGCAGGTTTAACATTATTTAAGTTGGTATCTGCCATCTGAGTCACTGTCACAAAAAACAAATCAAACTTTTCATCTTCCCGCCACTGAGAGCACTGTTTAGAGCCATAAACATCAAGGGACAAAACCGTTCAGCTGGAAAGAAAACAACAAAGTGAGTATATTGGCCATAATTAAAGACTTTATTTCTAATTTGTTTTAAAAAATGAATCTACTGTGAGAGAAGATTATTAATCACATTAATGACAAAACAAACACTAAACTCCTGGTTCGGACAAAGAAAAGATGAAGAGTCTGAGACATCAGCCATTCTGTTTGTGTTCCTGTTGTAATGGTGACTGATACGACTCGCTGTTCTCTGTTTTTCTGGATTTATTTGTCCTGTAGATGATATTAAAGATAATATTAAAGATTGAACAGTACACATGGTTCTTTGTTTGTGTAGTCTTGTCTGGTTCAGGGTCTTTATTTGTCAAATGTACAGGCATGAGCATGGCAGTCACTGCTGGTAATGAAATACTGACAAAACAGTACGTTAATGTAAACCATCTGATTTAACAGTGTTAGTAGCGGTGCTCGCTGCAGTTTATCAGTGTTATTATGTTCACTTACTGCCAGCTCAGAAGTGCTCTCTGTTTTCTGACTATATGCTCTTGTGAAATCAGCTGTGTTGGTAGGATGTGCAGTTATGTCAGGATACAACAAACAAATAACTTGGAATATACTGTATGTAATAAATATAAACATATCTTACAGTACATACTGTGACAGGACTCTGACAGACCAGCATTGGCCCTACGGAGGGCTCCCTGCTGGGAGGGATAAAAACAGATCAAATCAGTTGGTCCGCAAACCACCAATCCTCATCTGATGTCCAGTGGGGGAAGAAGTATTCACATCCTTTAAGGACTAGTACATTAATGTAAAAATACTCCATTACAAATACAAGTATAAGTATTATCAGCCCCATGTAACTCCAGATAAACTCTGAATAAATGTAGTGGAGTAAAAAGTACATTATTGCCCTCTGGAATCTATTGGAGTATACAGATACAGATATTGATTAGGTATCAGATACAAATACTCAAGTAAAGTACAAGTACATACAAACTGTACATGAATAAATGTACTTATATAATATATAAGAGATTAATTTAAAAGAGAACTAGATGATCATGATCAGTGACGTTTCACCACTCTGATGACCTCATCAGGTGATGAAAGAATAACTCCGATAAATATGAACGTTTAAGGAACACAGTTAGATATATTTTTACACATTAATGATGATGTCAGAATTCAACAGTTCAGCTACACTTGGCTGATTTCACAACAGCATGTTGTCAGGAAACAGCATTTAAGAGCTGCCAGTATCAGAAGAAACAAACCAACCAAGAATGGAGTCAGTGTGTGTAAATACAGTGAAACACAGCAGACTGTGTTGTGTCGGCTCTGCGCTGCAGCACTTTGTATCTGAACTGAAAACAGCAGGAACCGTCTCTTACGTTTCTGTTCTCTCGTCTCTCTGTCTGTCAGAGATGTCGGATATTTCAGAGAAAGAGTGGAAAAAAGCTCTGACCTCCATCCTGGAGGACCTGGAAAAGCCAGACTACGCTAAGATGCTGGAATGTTTGGAAAAAATCCCCAAAGGTCAGAAGACTGGCAGGTCCAGAGAAAAGATGCCCCAAAAAATCATTGAGCGCTACGGACTGGAAGAGTCTATTTCTGCAATCAATGATGCAATGGATCAGATACCCAGGAGGGACCCCACAGTCCAGGGCCTGCTGCGCCCCTTTGTGGACAAACTGAGGCAGGAACATGAAGAAGAGAACAAGGGTGAGTTCATACATCAGAGAACTGAATTGTTGGTTTTGGCTGAGAAGTATTTTATCCCTGTTGGACTTTTTTAATGTTTCATTGGATCAACAGAAATACTTTAATGTCAGAAAACTAATATCTAAACAAATATAAAACCCAAATAAATGATTGATAAGTATTCACCCCCTCCAGGTTTTATTTAGTAGAGACCGCTTTGGCTGCCGATAACAGCCTGTGTTACTACACAAGGTGAAAGGTGAAACATGGACACTGAGTGGACAGCAGTTGTCAAGTCCTGCCACAAACTCTGGACTGGATTGAGGTCTGGACTCCACCTGAGAAATGACGGACATTTTCTAATTTCATTTTCAGGGAAGAAGAGGAAACGTGATCCAGAGGAGGAAGAACAAAGGCCTCCAGCAGGTAGGTCAACAGACCAAAGGTACCTACCAGCCGAGAGATCTGGGCCCGCATCAGTTTAAAATCCTGGGTAGTCCTGGGTAATTGCCCATCTATTATCAATGAAGGAAAATTTATCTCAAAGTTCATCTCAGCTGGGTTCTTATTTTCATCATTTCTAGCAGTAGTAACCAGAAGTTATTATCTAAATCACTGGTTCCCAAACGTTTTTAAACCACGTGCTTGAACTAGCGCTGATGATAATTCATGCTTTATCCCTCCCTCTTCACCTGCCTCAGCAGAACATCCCTGAATCGTTTACAAGTGGTCCAAAATGCTGCTGCAGAGCTTTAGACCTGGTCCTCCAAAAGGTCTCAAATTCAGAATCCAGTTCCAGGTTCTTGTGATCACTTATAGAGCTCTGCAGGGTCAGACAGCTGCCTACATAATAATAATAATAATAATAATCTTTATTTGTGTAGCACTTTTCTTAACAAGGTTACAAGGTGCTTGTACAGTAAGATGAAATAAAATACAAATAGAATGAAGTTAAGATAAACAATAAACAAAGTAGTGCAACAACAACAACAACAACAACAACAACAATATACCAGAAGAATAAAACAATATAAACAGGCAGTAAGCATAGAAAAAATGGATTTGCACCTGAACTGTAAATAGAAATGCACCAAGCTGATGCTGTAAAAATGTAAAAATGCCATTTTATAAAAATGAGTTTTTAAAAGAGAAGTTAGCTAACCTGAGGACCTCAGGCAAGCGGTTCTAGGGTCTGGGGGCTTTGATAGCAAAGGCCCGGTCACCCTTGGTCACCAACCATGTCAGAGGACCTTAGGTTACCACCTGGCACATATGGGATTAGGAGCTCAGTGAGGTAACTACATGGCAGACCATGAAGAGCTTTAAAAGTTAACAATAAAATCTTAAAATCAATATTATTATACATCAGAGATCTACTACGGCCCTGTATCACCAGCAGGTCTCTGAGGTCCTCTGATCAGGGTTTGTTGGTTGTTCCTCGATCCAGACTTAAACCTAAATAAGACTTTGAGGTTGTGGCTCCTAAACTGTGGACTTCAGATCTGTGGGCACCTTTAAACAGCAGCTCAAAACCCATTTGTTCAGACTTGCCTTTGTGTGTTTGTAATTTATTTCTATTTTATGGTGTTTTATTCTTCCTAAGTCTGTATTCATGTCGGTTGCCTGATTTCTTTTGTGAAGCACTTTGTGACGTCTCTGCTCTTGAAAGGTGCTTTATAAATAAAGTTACTTACTTACAAGCGCTGCCTGTATGCAGGTCGTCTTTTACACTGACGACTTTTTTAGTTAAAAGTGTTCTGATTAATGAAACACTGACCGATGTTTGTTTCTCCTTTTAAAGATCAACAGAAGAGCTGCCGACCTGACAAGGTAGGAGTTTTGAAATAAACCTGTTCATTCTGAGNGGCATATATGATGTACGTATATAATACTTCCAATACATCATGTCTAGTGCCTCTGTACAGCTGAAAATTAGGCGACAACACTAAGAATGAGAATGTCACAGCTGTAAAATGTTTTCAAATGTAAAGGCCAGTAATCACGTTAGATCCTTCATTACTGGGAACTGAGCATTGATGAAATGTTTGTTTTCCAGGAGAGAAACAGTCGTCCTTGGGTAAGTGATTTTTCTTTCTTTCACTGCTCACGACTTTTATGTTTGTATTTATGTTACTATGATGGAGATTTTTCTCTCTCCTTTGTCTGCAGAGGAAATATATCTGTGATCTGAATTCCAGCGGCCAACTTCTTGACACAGATGTCATTATTGGGAAAGTTGTCCAGAAATCCGGGCTGCGCACATATCAAACCAAAGACAAAGTGAAAAAGGATTTCTTTTATCTGGCGGTAGCTGATGAGACAGCCAGCGTTAAACTGATGGTATATGGAAAAAAGCGCTATCGAGAAATCAAGGAAGAGAGCTTCTACTTGTTCAGAAAGTTAATAAAAGATGACAGAGGAGTTAAGGTGACCACACTGAGCATCGTGTCGGAGACGAGCCCTGTTGAAGTCCCAGAAGAGCTCGAGATGGAAGCTCGGAAGCTGATTTATTCTCAGAGTCCAGTTTGCTCCATTGCCGAAGCCAAATCATTTGCTGACAGGACAGAAGTGAGTGTTGAAGGAACCGTTACAGAGGTGAGTTTAAGAACTTACTATTCACCAGGATGTTTAACTGCTGTGTACTTTATGTCTACATATTATCACAGACTTTGCTAACAGTGATTCTGCATTTTAAAAAACTTCA
>NTHP01000237.1:785414-799382 GCA_003416845.1 Oplegnathus fasciatus
ATACTGAAGGAAGCTTTAAAACAGGAAGATTCTTGTTTCTCTGGTTTCTAAGCTGATTTCTGGAGCTTTATTCTGGAGGGACGCAGAGGTAATGATATCCTCAGGAAGTGGAAGTCACACTGAATGATTCAACATGTGTTTCATGTCTNTGCTGTTGTTTTCAGTTGGAGGGAAAAGCTGCAGACTCTTCTAGACATCAGCGACTTGTCGCCGCTTAAACGTGATAACCACGAAGCAGTCATGCTCTTACCTGATTGGGCGAGGCGGTCTCTGGCGGTGCTGCAGGGCAGAAGCTCGATTCTGCTGCACAGAGACGTCACGTCGGTGTAGAGACGCTCCAGCTCGTAGCCAGCATTTTCCATCTGCCAGAACACGAACATCAAAGTAGTACATTTACTCAAGTATTTTCACTTTAAATATTGTACATTTTACTGCACTGCATTTATTTCAGTTACTATATATATATATATATATATATATATATATATATACACACACACACACACATATACATACATACATACACACATACACACACACGTATACACACACATGCTCACTATAAAACTTAGCACAGGAGGAATCATGGTGACAAATATTACAGTAGTAGTTGTAGTTTTAGAATAATTTTAGACCAAAGTTAAATATTTGAAGTTTTGAAGCATTTCGAAACACACAGACAGCGTCGGTACCTGCTGGATGTCCTGCAGAGTCTTTATGACTCTGATGTAGTCCAGGTAAACCCTCCCTGCAGTGTCCCAGTCCTGGATGGTGGCGCTGTGTTCAGGGACCGCTAGCCCCTCCAGGAACTCCAGCAGGTAGTCGTGGTTGTCGTTGATGATGCAGTCTACGGGAAGACGGGGGGGACAAAACATAAGTTTACAAAAATTAGAAGCTCAATGTAATAACTTTAAAATTCATGATTTCTCCAGAAGATCATTATCTGATTATCTGATCATTATCTCCCTCCCTCCAAACTCTTTACAGCTCATGGAACCACATTTTTAAATTTAGTGTTCAGGGATCTTTTCTGGCAGTTGTGCCTTTATTAGAAACCCGACAGTAGAGACGCAGACAGGAAATGAGGGGAGAGAGAGACGGGGAATGACATGTCACAAAAGCCCCCGAATGGAAATCGAATCGTGGACAGCCCTGGCTGCAGAGGTGCCTCAATTCTTCTTATTATTTTTTCTTATTTTTCAAATCAGGGACATTTTCAGCACAAATTTGGACAATTAAAAAATAAACTAACAAGATGAAAGGTAAGGTATGTTTGATATTCACATATTTATTATGTAGGTGAAATTCCAATCTGATCGTTCAAGTTATTTTAATTTTGGCATCTTAATTTTTCTTTAATTTGATCGACCATCTTTATAATTCTGTTTTATCCACTGTAGCTGGAGGATTATAGTGTTTATATTTATTATCATTTTATTTATTTTTTAATGTAATTGCCGCAAAAGTACAAAGATAAATACTAAAACTTAAAAACATTAGATGAAAGTCATATTTTACAAAGATTAATATCATAAATCCAGATGAATTACGTCAGAAACAGAAACACTTTGTAGTTTGATGAGAAGTTTGTCAGAAACTTGTTTTGGTTTTCTCGTCACTTCGTATCACTAGAAGTATTTTCTGAGGAGTCCTCATCATAAGGGGACCTCGAGTATTGTAAAGTACGTTCGTGTGTGTTTTCTAGCAGAACGAAACACAACTCTGATCTGTGAGGACATTCAAAACCGTGAAAACCAGATGAAACTGATCTATTCGTGTGTATTTTTCAGTGACAAGGATTAAAAACAGGATGAGTCCCTCAGAGTGTCCTGACCTGAGGCCAGGTGTTGGATCAGCAGCCGGTGGCACTGGCTCCAGTATCCGGCCCGGTACAGGTGCAGAGCCTCCTGGTGTCTGTCGGCATCGCGGCGGGCTCGGGTGGCCTTGGCCTCGTGGATCCACTGCTCTGGGATCAGCAGCCTCTCGGTCAGGAAGCGCTCTCTCTGGACCGACTCGTCCGTCTCCTGCAGGGGGCAGTGGAGGGTCAGCAGTTCCCTCACCGCTCGCTCCCGCTGACTGAAGACAGACAGAAAAATATCTGTTAGCGTTAGAGGTTTTTTCTCTTCTGGGAGGACGAGAGGACACGACTGAAGAAGACGGAAGTTGAAGATGAAGAAACAAGAGACAAAAGACAGAATCAGAGAAAGAGAAGGATGTGAAGAAGGGAAGAGGTAGAGAGACTGAATCTCACCGCTGCCACCTGCTGCTGGAGAATTCTAACTACAACTGAAGACTGATGACCTGATTAATCATTAAGTTTAAAATAACATGTAATGGTAACCTAACATTAAACTAAAACTGTTATTTTATATAAATATTAAATATCAAATTATCTTTGGAGTTCTTATCTAGTCTGATCAGCAACTAACTCCAAAATATTAATTTCATGATGATATGAACACTGAAAAGCAAATTGCTTGGACAGTTATGAAGCTGAAGCCTGCAAAGGTTTCATATTTATGCCATATTTTTATGCCACATGATGACGAATGTTCGATTACCAAATTACGATAAATTTTTGTCAATAAACTAATTGATTACAAGTGATTGTCTCAGCAGCATCTGTTCATCACAACCACAGAGAAACATCTGCCAGCTGCTCCTATTCTGAAGTCACCTGTGACTTCTGTTCATATTTAAACACTGAAACAGCCGACACAAAACAGTAACAACTTCGTCTGTAAATCAACTGTTAACAAACTCAAGAAGGAGAAACTTCTACATCTTGATTAGTGTTTTTAAATTGAATTTAAAGTTCCTGTAACGTTCACTGGAAAACACAGCTAACATAAACAGAACCAACTTTGTTTTTTGTAATTAAAGAAGATGAGCTGAACGTACGCGTGGTCGGGGATGTGCAGCAGGATGAAGACGGCCATGTGCCAGAGGCCGGCGCTCTCCAGCTGTGCGGCGTAGCTGGCGTGGAGGAGTCCCTGCCGCGAGGCGCTCAGGTGGCTGTAGTGCAGCGCCTGCAGGACGCCCCACAGGTGCCAGCTCAGACGGTAATCCAGACGCTCCCAGGTGACCGTCAGAGGGTCCAACAACTGCTGCAGGCTGTAGTGTCTGCAGGAGGACGCAGAGAGACACAACTGAAGCATTAAACACCTGTTTACTCACTGTGCTGTAAAAACAGATGTAAAATGTTTTTTGTGTCTCTGCAGGAGAAAATAACCCTGCTGATGTCATAGTGATGTCATCAGGGTTATTTTCAAACTGGAGGTGTCCGTTTATCAGACAAAAGACAGAGACTAAGCTACATTAGCATTATGTGAAATGTAGAACTAACGAATATATTCATTATCGATTAATCTGCTGATTCGTTGAATTAATTGTTTGGTCTGTAAAATGTCAGGAAATAGTGCAAAACATTCCCAAAGCTCGACATGATGTCTTCACACGTCTTGGTTTGATGGACCAACAGTCCAGAAGAGATTCAGTTTTCTATCACGTAACACAAAGAGTAGAGTCAGTTTATTAGGTCCATCTAGTTACACTAATGCAGTCTAACATTCAAGAGTTTTTCTTGTCTCACTCATATTAACATACAGGACCACCACACCACATATGGAGCAGGCTCTTGTTCCTGCTGCAGACAGGTGAGTGATGTGGCTGGTTTACCTGTCACTGTAGAGTTTGAGCAGGTGGAAGCAGAGGTCGTGCAGCGGCCGTTTAGACTCCTCCTCCTCCTCTTCATCCTCCATGTCCGGCTGCTTCGCCTCCAAGTACGGAGGCAGGGGGGCGCAGGCATACTTCCCCCCCTCACATGAGCCCTGCAGGGCAGAAACAACCACAAAAATGATTAGTGGACCACAGGAGGAGGCAGGAAAGTCACTAATTTCTTTCTGTGTTGTGGTTTTAGCTATAAGAGTCATGTAACAACAACAACAGCAACGCAGCAGCTCACCTGGAAGGCGTCTTCATATTTGGCGAGGGCGCTGGCCACAGAGGCGGTCGGAGGCAACATGAACCAGAGGTGGACAGCCACACAGCGCTTCCAGTCCAATTCAGAGCACACGTTCACCACAGAGTCAGACGACTGCCACACCTGCAGGGACAGACAGGAAACACCATCAACATCAAACTACAGTCTCTAAACAAAATGGAGACACACTTTAAACACTGTTCACTGACTACATAAGTCTAGTGTGAAGCTTAAACCACTCAGCTAATACCTGAGTAGTTTAAGCTCATGAGCAAATTATGTCTCTGGGTCTTTGCTGTCCATTTGAAATTACTTCAAGAGGCATTTTAACCACCTTCTGGGTAAAAATAACTCCACAATGCTCTACACAAAGAAGAGTTAAGACTTATGATTATTATGAACAGTTATCATCCTTCATTTCTCAGCTGAATCTCTCTAAAGCCAGTAAATGTCAGTGATATTTTTGTTTGGCTGTCCGATCTCTATAGAACACAGGAAATAAATCAAACGTCTCGTACGGGTTTCCCAGCGAGCAGCGTGAAGATGCGCAGTCGTTCCTCGGGCAGGTAGCAGTCGGTCTGCATGCGGTTCCAGTCGGCGAGCTGGAGGGCCAGCAGGTCCCGGCAGTACTGAGAGCCCATGGCCTGAGACAGCAGCAGGGACAGACGGTGGTCGCCTGGGGACAAACAGCTGCATGTTAGCAGTATTAGGATGGACAAATTTAACAGTTTTCAGTCCATCCGCCTCATGTCTGTCTGACCGAACAGTTACTTCAAGCTAAATACAGCTGTCTGTAACACACGTAACAGCCCAGCTTGTGCTCCATGGGGCTCACTGCTACTTAAAGCATCTTTTTAAGCTGAATGTGACATGCCTGGTGGAGATGTAACCATTAGTTTATTGATCGTTTAATCCGTCTTACTAATTATCTTAAAAATCTGCTTCTAGGCTTTTCAGAGTCAAGATTTTCTTTGTACTAAATTAAAAAACAAAAATCAAACATGCAGCAGATTCAGACTTCTTCAGAGCTTTGTAAAAGTGAGTCAGGCTGAAAATGAAAACCATTTGTTCAATCTGTTTTTCTGCTTCTACCATCAGAGTTGTAAATCTCCCTGCTCCTCACCTTCCTTCTGTGCGAGTCGACACGCCTCACTGATGCGGTTGCCCGTCAGGTAGCTGAAGATGGCCTCCGTGTGGCGACCTTTCCCCGCCAGTGCCACCTCCTCCTCCACCCTGCAGGTGGCTCCGCGAGACAGCCAGGCCGAGAAGGTCCGCCTCCTCTCCAGCTGCTGCTCATACTCGCTGGGCGTCTCGATGTCTGGCTCCTGATCGGCAGGGCCCAACCGCCCCCACAAGGCCTCACACAAGGTCCAGACTTCGGCCCAGTAACCCAGGAGGGCTGGAAGGGGGGGAATGATGAAGAAATGGCAGAATTATGTCTCTTCTAGGGTTGAATGGCGGGAACGGAGATCCCAGAAATTCAAAATCTGAAAAATACCTGCTGGATCCTGGGATTTTGAGCATGTGTGTATCGTGTACTGAATATCGTATGTACTGAAACAAAGCAGTCTGCAGAACAGAGGAGATTCTACGTGGTCGACAGTGTGTTTTTTCTACATAAAAGATAGTTTGTGGCAAAGTGGAATTGATATTAAAAATATTACCACATCATCTACTCAATATGAAAGAATAGCATCAGAAAATTAGAATAAACATGATTTTCTGATTAATTTAAACTGTTTTTAAAATCAAATTTCATTTATGCAGAGAAATCCTTCGTCTCTTCCTGTGTTACATTTATATTTCACTCAACCTTACTACTTAGTAAGCTAGTTTCAAACTTCAACAAATTATTTCTATTACGCCTCGCCTCCGAAACGCTCCGTCACTTACGATCTGTGTCCCCCTGCTTGTCGCTCAGTTCGGTGATCCACTCGGCGTACTCGTGCAGCGCCGCTACGCCGGGCCGCGGTCGGACCAAAGGGCAGGCGGAGGCATCTGTGGTGTCGACGGTGCTGTGCTTCAGACAGATCTCCAGGGGGCGCTGCTGCACCGCCTGGCTCTCTTCATCCTCCTCCTCCTCACTGGTCTTCACTGCTGGTGGCTCCAGGCCCACCAGCTGCTCCAACACCACCTTAAAGGGGCTTTCTATGAGTCTGCAGGAGAGGACAGCTCAGCTTAGAACCAGTATTAAAGAATACACCAGAGTCATGTTGACTTTCAGCAGGTTTTTGTTTGTGTGTGTCTCAAGTTATGTTCTCAATTCAGAAAAATACAATCAAATAACATCATCATAATAATAATGACAACAACAAGAACATGTAAATAGATCAGATTTTTTCCTCCTTTATTTGTGAATATTTGTGTCTCAATACACCTTCTAGTTATTATTTGTTTGGTGCATAAAGAACTTTTTCAGTTTTTCATGCTTCATATTGTACGTAGCAGATGCTCATAATAACTTTTGTATTCTAGTTTTTTAAGGACTTTTTAAGGAAGTCAGATTGGAACCAACTTAATGTGTGATTCCACATCTCAAACATATCTGATCTGTGGTTACACCTGATCAGAACACATTTAAGTTTTTTCCATGAGGGACATCACAGATTTATGCAAGGTTTGGTCATCAACATATTCAGGTCATACAACATCCGATCAGTTAACAACACAAAATACTGAACATAAGCAGTTTTCTATGAGGGGAAAAAACTTTATGGTGCAAGATGGAGAAAGTCCAAGAAACAAAAATATATTTTTAATAAATAAAAAATGTTTCTCGGCTGAATAATCACAGCATGACTATTATTTTGTAATGTGTAGTACAATCCATGCTTCTGTAACATTGTGTGTGTCTTACGGTTTGCTCCTGGCAGGTTTTGGCAGGAAGCTGAAGTCGGTTTTTCCCGTCAGTTCATGGTGGTCGAGCTGTTTGGCCGGCGGCGAGCTCAGCCGGTGGCCACAGTGTGCCAGCGTCCAGCCGGGACCCCACCCAACCCGGAAGGAACGACCCGCAAACAGCCCCGCATCCATCAACAAACTCCCCTGCAAAACAACAACAACAACACACAACATAAATCATAACTGTGGAAAAATTATTCCTTTTAATTTTGTCTCATGTGTCAGGTTGAGAAGACAAAGGTGTTACGCCTGGATTCCACAGGGTACGGCTGCGTCGCGTTGCGTTGCGTCTGTGCCGCAGTTTTGTTCCGTGCTCCACACAGCTAGTGGAGCATTTTGCCCACCATATGTTGTTGACTTGCTCAGATTTTGTTGATTTGGTTATTTTTCCTCGATTTTTGTGCTTCTTCTGGCCTGGTGCCACCGGTTATGTCGTAATGTTGATGTAGTGATGTGATATACGATCGGGAGTCTGCACAGGGTGTTTTTTTATTTTATTTTTGATCTAACTCTAGTTATAGGGTCTAAGAAGCCCATTCAGTATATAAAACAAACTACCAACCTTCCCCTGAGTGACGGACTCTTTGAGGGGGACGGGGCCGCCCAGCCGCCGGACGCCAACCGTCCTGACTGAAGGCTCTGGAGTTCGGGGGGGCAGCAGGAAGGATGAGGGGCCCGGCCCCGCCCAGTGTAACGACCGGGAGGGTTCGACGGCTGCTGGAGATGCCCGGGACAGAGGAGGAGGAAGAAGAGGAGGGCGGGGAGAATCTGACAGCTGAGAGAGGAGGCCGGAGGTAAAACGAGCCTGAAGGAGACCACCCACTGCAGAGAGAGAGACAGAGAGAGATATTTGTTTTATATTTATTCTCATCAGCAACAATTTTGATAATTTTNTTTTTTTAAGTCGTTTAACAAGAAAAAAAAAATAACGAAAATTCTCTGGTTTCAGTTTCTCAAATGTGAGGAACTGAATATCTTTGTTGGTCGGACAAAACAAGACACTTAAAGACACATTTTATGGACTAAACGATGAATCCAAAAAAACAAACAAACAAAAAAAAGACCTGACAGATTAATAGACAGTGAAAATAATCGTTAGCTGCAGCACTAAAATAAAGTAAATTTGAACTCGAGACAGAGAGAAAATGACTCCAATACAAAGAGCAAGTAAGTTTCTTCATATAATATTATCATCATCTGACAAAAACAACAAACATTCCCTCTTATCTTTCAATTTGGGTGGTTGGGAAACTATCAATGTTAGTCGATTAATCACAAAAGTAACTGTCAGATTGATCGATAATGAAAATAAACACTAGTTGAGTCCAAGTGTTGAGAACGAGCTGCCTGTGAACGCAGCAATAAAGCAGCAGAGCATGAAGTGGGCTTGTGTGACTGGTGGGTTCCGGTTCAATCCCTGGACCTGAATCTGGTACCACCACTGCGGTGCCCTTAAGCAAGGCACGAAAGCCCCAACTGCCCCAAAAGAGCATTTGGTTCTCAGTGAAACTTTCCTAAATACAAATAGGTTACCAAAAAAAAGAGAAGAGGAAGTGGACGAGGTTTGTTTCCTACCGGAGGGTCGGCTCTGAGCTCCCGGCAGGACGAGGCGAGGGGACGAGACATTAGTGGAGACCTTCATCGCTCCCGGATCCTGAAACATGTCACTCTCCTCCTCATCCTCAGCAAACAGAGATGCCTTCATGATCTGCCGACAAAAACAGGAGAAGAGTTTTATTCTGGCGGCAGGTCTGAAGATGTGATGCACTTCCTGTTTGTGGACGAGGACTGCAGCTCTACCTGGAGGGTGTGCGGGTTGATCCCCAGCGAGGACGCTATGTGGCTGGACGCAGAGACGCCGTCGTGCTCTGCAGAGATCAAACCTCCGAGTTTCGCGCCCATCGTGTCCATCTCCCCCGCCAGCAGGTCGCCATCCTCCTCTCCTCCCAGCATGCTCTCTGTCGGGTAGCTTTGGGTGATGTCGGCCATGTCGCTGTCCAACTCCGCCACACCGCCCGGAAGGTCCACAACAACAGTGGACTGAAGGCAAACACACACAATAAGAGTGAGTGACGAAAAAATGGGTTTAATTGAAGCGATGTGGAGGTCAGACAGAGCAGCAGGCAACATCATCAATAATGTCATTTTCTTTGTTTTTTGTATTTCTAAACTTTGTTTATGGAACAACATTAACAGAATTTATAGCACATTCAATACATCTTTGCCGGACTCATTGCTCCCTTGACTGTTTTCAGGGCTATACGAGTCTATTATTTGTGGTAACGTTGCCTGATTGTTGAGGTTATTCAATAAACCATCCACTGATCTCTGGTCAGTGAATGGTTGTCTATTTTGATGCATATCCCGATCCAGAAAAAAAACTCTAAAAACTCCTCAATATTTTCTATTATTAAAATACCAAACTTCTGTTTGTGTTCCGGCAACATTAAAAAATAAAACTTAAGAAGTTTAGCAGAAAGCTGTGAGACACCGAAAGGGCATCATTGTGACATCATTACTGAGACTCATGTTGGCGCTGGCAGTGAAAATGTAAACAAAACCCTCCTCAGGACTGCAGGCCCAAAACAAATGTTAAAGTTTGATTTAATCACAGCAATCCTCCAACCAGCACAGCTTTTAACATCATTTATTACCACAAAGAAAAGCTGTTCTTCACACAAACTTTACAGACCAACGATTAAATGTCATCTGAACTTTATTAGTTTTTCTTTCATTAATTGCATTATGAAAATTAGTACAATTTATGTCACATCTTAAAGCAGGTTAGAGTCTAAAACCCGCTAAAGAAGTTTGACTGTTAACTTGTTGATGTTGAACATGATATAAACTTTAAGTATAGTTGCTGTTTATCAGAAAACACAAGAAGCCCATTATAATATAATAACACCAGCACAGAACACAAACCTCAACACAACATGAATGTCTGATCAGAGAACGTTTCCTGAACAGTAAAAATAGTTTTTCTATGCTGGACTCACATTCAGACATGTTAAGTTAAAGTACTATTTGTGTTACAATGTAATTTCCACAATATATAAACTATATACGTACGTGTGTGTGTGTGTGTTTGTGTGTGTGTGTGAGAAAAAGTTAAGAAGCAGCAGTAGAATCAGAGCCGCTGGATTGTCAGAACACAAACAGAAAATATTTGATGATAAATAAACCCAACAGATCACAAACAAACTGTTTTCTTTGTTCATTCAGCAGAGATGCAGAGCAGAATTTACTGTTTGTTTGTTTTTGTTTTTTTCTCTGTTTTATAATATTTTAAACCGAATATTTTTGGGTTTTGGACTGTTGGTCGAAAAAAAACCAAGACATCTGAAGACGTCATCTATAGTTCATTTTTCAGTATTAACTAATATTTTATAGACCAAACGATTAATTGAAAATACTCTGCATTTTAGCCAGAGGAGCTACAGGAGAGACCTGTTTCTGATTTTTGTACTATGACTGCAGCAGTAGAGAGATTTTCTTTACTGCAGTGGTGGAATGATCTGATGTTGCCCGAATAGATTTGTCGGTTGCTCTGAGTTCCTTTCATCCATAAAGTACAAATTTCAACAAAAGTTTTTTGGCTTTGAATACAAGGTGTCACACCAATAAAAACAGAAAATAAATCCTGCTTTGTGTCCATCTCTATTGGCTCCTTGAGTTTTCTTCCCCTCTGTCTCTCTACTATCTCTGGAAACACTGACATTTGACTTTAAAGCCATTTCGTTTGTCTGAAAGACATCAGATCTGCGTACTACATAGACTTCCATTGACCTGTTGGACCAGACAACAACTGTGCTAATGCACATTTCTATTTCTGTAAAATACTCTCATGTACGGCCACGACCCTCTTTCATGAATCAATCTGAAAATCTGACCTCAGCTCATTCAGGACGTCCTGTTCATTTACAGATCGCTCATTCGCTGTTCTCAGTTTGTTGAGACTGATTAACTACATCAGAAACAGCTTTGTAATCTCAGAATGTGAAAACATTAAATATTTCTCACAATTTCAGGCTACGCTTGTTGACTAATTGATACAAATCTGACCATTACTGGATTGGTGCTCGTAAAAAAAGCACCTTACCACAAATCGACTTAATTAACTTCAGTGGAATAAACACTTCAGATTTAGCATTCTGAAAAGTACAAAACTTTTGTGGAAAACTCAAAACACTTGCTCTGGGATGAGTGTTAGTGCGTGAACACGATAAAAACTATCTAATGTAGTCAAAAGGGATAAAAAAGTGCCAACTTTGGCCCAGAAAAGTGACCAAAACTCCAAGAAAGCAGATGAAACCTTTCAGGCGAATTGACCTGCTACCACCAAACAGCTGGAAACAAGTTTGAGTGAAACGCTCCTTTAATCATCTCAGGTGTGTCAGTGAGGGTGATGATGATGAGTGTTGATGGGCGCAGGCTGCTCTACCTGAGCCTGTGGCGCCACCTGCTGCTGGGAGGGGGGAAGTTGCTGCTGCAGCCTGGTGGGAGGAAGAGACATCATCATCTTCAGCTTCTTGGGGTCGGTTTTGGGCGGGACGTCCTCTTCCTCGTCAGAGTCCTGGAGGCCATACTTGGAGAAATGGGCCACCTGAGAGAGAGGGAGGAGTCAGTTACACCTGAGAACCTCATGACCATGATACACCTGAAGAGCACAGAGCTTGTGGTAACGCAGCTGCCAGCATTTTCACATTTCATGTTCACAAACAACTCAATCTGTAACTTAACTCAAATAACATCCTTACGCACACGATCCTTTTCATGAACTGAAACCAACAGCTGACTGACGGTGTGCTTTGGAAGATGTTCAGCAGTGATGTGAGCTGAACATAACTTGTTGTTAATGGGTTAAACGTGAAAGAAGAAATTATGAAAGATTAATAAACTTAATGAGTAATGTATCCTGACCAATACCGACATCAATATAAGTTTAAAATCCTGATAACGATATATCATTATATACACAACCATGTAAGAGTCCCACAGATTTATAAATACTGAGCAGGATTTTTTAAAGTTGAAAAAGTTCTCTGGTGGACAAACAATGTAATGGTGACACTGTTCCAAGCCTACAGTTTTTCTGTAATGCAATTTCCTTTTACTTATTGGCCGACATACAGATACATCTGCAGTACGCTGACATATCGGCTGAGCTCTGATGACTAAAACAACTCTCATGGTCCTTCAGTGTTCCCAGCTTCATCTGTCATGTCGGTAAAAAATAAAAATCACTTGTAAATCAGCTGAGGTCCAGCAGTAACTGACCTCGAACACCCAGGATCCGGTCTCAGGTCTGTACTCCAGGAAACGGGCTCCCTGTTTGCGTGAGGCTTTCTCCAGCCGACCCTCGTAGTTCATCTCAGTCAGACGCTCGGGGCTCCTGATCTGAGTGCAGGTCGTCTTGTCGTTTGGCCAAACGCCGTCTAGAGTCACCTCCGCTCGCCTACACGGAGAAAAAAAAACAGGGTCAGATTAGGACAGGAACTAGATTACCAACATATAACTGGGCAGCTTCAGGCAAATCCTTTTTTCCTACAGATCACCCAGTGAAGGGTCAACCATTACAAAACATTTCCCCATGACAGACACGATTTCCTGTCACTCACCTGTTAAGCCCCTCCCCCTCTGGCGGCTTGTTTTTGTCGTCCGGGTACACGATGACCTCTTTGCGTCTGAAGTGGACGATCTCGTCGAGGTTCAGTCCTGCCACGTTCACCTCGCCGGGGAAGAAGATGGAGCCGTAACCTGTGAGGGCCAATCAGAGCAGAGTAGTAAGACAGTCCAGTCAAGACTCGCATGCATAGTGCGGCATGAGATAACAAGCAGCTCACTTCAGGCTGGTGTTTAACTGGAGCTGATCTTGGTGTTTGTGTCTGTGAGTAAAATGCTGTTTCAGAGTGTAAATATATAAATGCAGCTACTGAAAAAAAGAGACGTAAGCAGGCGTTACCTTTCCTGCCAACAGTGAAGTTTTCCACCACACACTCTCCGTTTTCATCCACCATCTCAGCCAGATCCTCCATGGAGGGGATGGTGTAATAAGCAACACGGTTCAGAACGATGCCTGAAAAACAGGAAACAGAGTACATGATGCATTTATTCTGCAGCCACTCAGGGACAATCAAGCTTTTCTAAGATAAATATCATTTCTGACTGGAGGTTTTGCGGCCCATTTTGTCCTCTCAATGTCATTGTTCCAGTAAAGCAAATCTTAATCCGGCCTTTTCCACTACAGGAACTTAACAACCCATAATTTAAGGTGTAGCCATTGTCTCTGGTTCTGCATCATTTTCCCTCCACGTTCAGCAGCACTAAGGAGGTGATACTAAATCCAAGCTCCAGGTACTCTCAGGGGAGGGAAACGCAACAGCTGGTTTGCAAATTAATAAATAGGACATGTGTTGTTCGGGTAGCATTGGCATTAATTTTTTTAACACCCATTAGCAGGCCAGCGAGACCAAAGGCCACATTACTATATTTTATTTTGTCTTCAAGAGTCTGTTCACCAGATTCTTCACAGTCACCTCCCCGTCTTCAGATTCAGGAATCGAGCAGTGTGCTGTCTTAACGGTATGAAGCAGAGAGGGCGGGACCAGCAGCTGCCGGTGCGTCCTCGGGGCAGCAACCTGTCCTGAAAGACTGACCGAGCTCTGGAAAGCTGGTCAGTGGTGTGGGAGCTGGTCTGGAGTCTTGTTCACTGTCTGATGCATTCTGTCAACCTCCTACTGCAGGCTGCAATTTTACGATACTGACGTTTAACAAGTCATCACATTACGTTACTAGAATCTAGACCTGATAGGTTCTCACGGGTTACAGGTCAAGGGAATCCCCAGGTTAATACAGACTGGTGGCAAGCGCCATCTGCTGCCGTGTGCTGGGGCCAGAGCGTCAGGACAAGAGGCGCTAACAAGCTGAAGAACCTAGATAGAAAGGCCGGCTCAGTGACTGGAGGAGTCGCTGAGGACTGGGAGGCTGCTGAGGTTCTTACTTGACTCCAACTGGACTTTAAAGTTGCATTTTCTGTACCTTCTGGCACAAAACAATAGGACATACTTTTTTATTTTTATGTTAGT
>NTHP01000237.1:799394-810772 GCA_003416845.1 Oplegnathus fasciatus
TTATAACCTGACAATATACTGTATACACTGTGAACACACAATCATTCTGCTTTTCTCAGTCAGGTTTTAAACCGACGTTCGGTTTCTTCATTTACAGTCGGACCTTCTGGACTCTTCCTGATGTGTGCTAATTTTCATGTTTCTGACTCTGTACAAACTCTCTGCTGTGTGTGAAAACTTGCCGTCAAAGTCGACAGGTTTTCTAAGCTGAATATTTGAATATCTCGACTCTGAGCAGAATATTAATGTCACTGCTCCCATTGTTGTCTCACTGTCCTCCATGCAAATGTTGCCTCTGTTTATCAAACTGTCACAGGTTACGTGGTTTGGGAACCAACATTGTAACACATGAAGAAAAAGGTCCAGATCAGATTTGAGGAAACATCAGAACTCTGGCTGCTGACCTCCAGTCCGTTCCTGGCTGGTTTGTGCATGTTGAGGTCACTGATGGTGTCCTGCAGGCTGGTCTGAGCACGGCCCTGCGGGATCGGCTTAGCGATGGGGTTGACGTAGAACTGGGTGACCTCCGGGTCATCATCAGCCCTGCTGCTGGGGCCCGGCACCTCTCTCAGCTCCTCGTCCTCCTCCATATGACTGCAGACAGGAAACAGGGGAGGAGAGAGGGGATGGTGTTGCATAATTATTCAATATCCACAATATCCAAGTTATCATACAACTAATCAACAAACACATTTGACAGTTCCATCCGTCCATCCATTATGGTTCCATTAAATTTGAAAAGAAATTTTAAAAAATGTACTAGAAAGTTTGACCCGTGGAGGAATACAAAAAAGTGTGAAACAACATGAAAGAATGGACGTGTCAAAGGAAGTTATCTTCAAAATAAAAGTGAGCTAGTTGTGGGTGAGTTCATTCGCAGTTTAATATACTCACTGATTTAGAACAGCGACCAGAACTATGTTTGACGTGAACACATGTAGGATTTTAACAGAAACCTGACAGCCAATCAGAGAGCAGAGATCTGTGTCTATGTGGTAGTAGTAGTAGTAGCAGTAGACTGTGTGTGTGTGTTCAGACCTGTGTCCATTCTGTGGATACTCTGAAGGTGAAGCGAGGTCGTCTGTCTCTTTGTTGATTGGACTGCTGTACTGACTGCTGTTCAGGTTCTTCAGCACAAGTTTCTTGATGCTCTTCCTGTGGACAAAACACACAAACAGTTACAACAACACAGAAGGAACCTTTTTTTTTACTGAAACAACACACTGATACAGACACACACATTAGTTGTGTATGATTTTATTTGATTAAAAATGAATGTACTTTGTTTAAGAGTTGAGCACCTGCTGCAGGTGAACTTGCTGTTAGATTTACCAGATGATCTCACAAAGCCCTTTTTTCAGACACTGTTGCCATGGTGATCAGATGGGTACCTGGGTATGAAGGCTCCGTTGGTGAGCGAGGGCTCGTCATCATCCAGGCCGTCGAAGAGCTGCGACTTGGAGGACCCTGATGATGTCAGCGCTTTAGGGCGGACTCTGGTCGCAGGTCGGGGGGTCAGCTTGTAGTGGGTGGGAGTGGTCAGAGCCTTCTGGGCTGTCGGATTGGTTGGTTTCAGACGCTGTCAGAACAGAGAAGTTGTGATTGGATACTTAAAACTTTTCGGTGCTTTAGCCACTAAACCAGCAAAATTATTGTAAAATTATGTATTTTATGTCTTTCTTTAAATCTTTTAATGTAGTTTTTTAATGAAAATGTTCATTCAGCTTTCTGTTTGTGTAATTTTTTTGTGTTATTATTCTACTGTTTGGCCATGACACAGATGTCAACCTTAAGACAGCATCTTGATTAAATAAAAGTCAAGTTTAAAAATTTTATATAGTGTATTGTAGGCTAATCTCTACTTGGCAGTCGTAATACCAACGATGTCAAGAATGTACAAATGTCAACACAAAAGCACAAGAGCAACTGCCACAGCTACTGAAGAACATGGTGAATAAACCAGCAGACTGTGTCATTCTCACCTCCTCTTTCTTTTTGGGGTCCGACAGCGGGTTTCTGAACAGCGGTGAGTCTCCGTACGGCGAGTACGCCAGAACGCTGAGCTGCTGCTGAAGCATGGCCTGCTGAGCGGCTGCTGCACTCGGATCTGTGAGCGCTGGAGGAGAAAAATTAAACAACAAATCAAGACGTACCGCCACCTGTCCTGGGAGAGGTCAAATGTACCACAAACACTGATGGTTACAGTCAGAATGAAACAAACTGGATTGGTGCAGCATGGGCTGCGAACAGAGAGAATTTATCAGGAAGGAAAAGGAATAGTTTTCATAAATTTAAATACAAGATGCATCATAACTTAGGGATGTCCCGATCAAGTTTTTTTGCCCCCGATGGAGTCGGACCGAGTCATTTAATATTGAGTATCTGCCAATACCGAGTCCCGATCCAATACTTCTATTTTCTAGATAATAAAGCTGCACAGTGCACACTTCAAGTACATTAAAGTTATTAAAATCAATCCAATGTATATGCTTGTCAATTGAATAGCTCTGCAACGCATTAAGAAAAACATTGCCTGCATCCAAGCTGTTCCTTCATGTTTATTTCTCTCCTTTTAAAAGTCTCCTCCGGTGTTTGTTGCTTCGGTGCAGCCTTTGCCTGAGACACCTGAATGAACTGGATTCCATTGAGTGTTTATTTTCGTCGTCTGTACACAGATTACAGGAACATAAATAATGTAAATAACATAAATAAACAGTCTCATACTGTGTTTTTGGGCTCAGCGGCTGCTCTTACACACACAGAGCTCAGCGGAGTGGAGGAGGCGACAGCTGCACTCGTTGCGCTGCTGTGCATGAAAGACTTGCGAGTAAAAACACCTGTGTGACAGCTGACGTAAAACAAAGGATCGGACCGGGCTCAATAGCTCAATATAGCCGATACAGATCAGTTAAAAAAATGCCCTGATCTGCCCCAGTACCGATCTTTGAGATCAGATCGGGACAAGCCCATCATAAATGTATTTCTTTGTATTTCTAATGAATTTCTTCCTAATGCAGCTACGGCAGCCTTTCAATGTTTCTGATTGGATCAGATAAACAGACAGACTCCAGCTGCTCACCGACGGGTTGCTGTGGAGCTCCGAAGCCCAGGGTGCTGGTTCCACTGTTGAATCCGGTAGTTCCGAACGCCCCCATCGTTCCCAGTGTAGTGCCCAGTTTGTTCTGGTTATTCCCAAACAGAGACGTCTGTCCTGTTCCCACTGCTGAACACACACAAGATATTTGTGAGGATCGTCTCTCAGTGTGTCACCACAGTCACTCCCTCAGCCTGTAACCTGCACTTTGTTTCAAATAGTAACCGCTGATTTTTCACAAGTTTGTTTGGAGGCGTCGCTGCTTGATTGACAGGTACCTGTCCTTTTGCAATCAGCCTTCAGGGAGAGTTAACTTTTAGTTGATTTGCAGAAAATTAATCACGTAATTGTTGTCAAATTTTTGCTGGTTTCAGCTTCTCCAATGTGAGTATGTACCGCTCTTCTGTTTTACATCATTGTAATTTGATTATTTTTGCATTTTGGACTGTTGGTCAGGCAAAATGAGCAACTGGACGCCTCCTTGTCCTTTCACCATTTCCTGACATTTTATAAAGAAAATAATTAATCGTGAAAAAAGTGTTAAATAATTAAACATGAAAAGAATCTTTAGTAGCAGCCCTAAAGGAGACCTAGGGTTTCCTCGAGGAAACTGGTTTGCACAGTTGGTAAGCAACATTAAATTTGAAATATTATTCAATACTAAGTACATCAACGTGTTAACCAATCTGGCTAAGTTTGTTAAAATAATGACTACTTTTGTGTAACTATTTGATAGTTACCAAAGTGAGCTTGTTTGCTCATTTGTATATTTATTCATTTCATATTAATTGTATTCATTCAGAGTGTTCATCGTGAAAAAAAGAAAAGTCTAAACAAGTCCGTGACCGTTAGAGCTGCAA
Organism: Oplegnathus fasciatus; assembly: GCA_003416845.1. Taxonomy (NCBI): domain Eukaryota; kingdom Metazoa; phylum Chordata; class Actinopteri; order Centrarchiformes; family Oplegnathidae; genus Oplegnathus; species Oplegnathus fasciatus. Next base: position 803,349 of record NTHP01000237.1, read on the forward strand.
CTAATGAATATTTTCATTATCACTTAGTCTACAAAATGTCATAGCGAATCATGTCCCTCAATATAGCCCACCCAATAAAGCCCAAGTTGATGTATTCAAACTGCTTGTTTTGGCAAACTAAAGGTCCAAAACCCAAAGATATTCAGCTTACTATGACACAAGACTAAGAAAAGCTGCGCACATTTACAATTGAGATGCTGGAACAAGTGAATGTTCATATTTTTAGTTGATAAATGACTTAAACAATTATCATTACGATTAGAGAAATAGCTTGATTAATTTCCTGTTGATCAACGAAGTGGTGTATGGTGCACTACCAGAGGAGGGGTCATGGAAAAATATATGTATAAATTATTCTTATTTTTACATTTTATTTTTCGCATATTTCACATCCTGGATTTAGCCCTGTATCATTATCTCTCCGTTCATTATTTAATCCTTCCAGATGTCATGGTTCCTCCAGTACCTGTTCCGAAGCTGGTTCCCAGTCCAGCCCCCAGTCCTCCTGCGGCTGGCTTGTTCCCAAACAGACTTCCTGCAGCAGGGTTTGCACCAAAACCTGCATGAAGCGAAAAACAAAAATACTCATCAATAATGAAAGTTTAATGGTGATGTAGCCTGAACCATCTGTACTGTTGCTATGGTCACCTTCAGGTATTTTACAAGTATTTCTATTGTGTAATAAATCAATAAGTCATCCCTCTCCACTTACCGAAGGTGGAGGTGTTGGTCCCAGTCCCCAGTGTGAGGGCGGGCTTGTTGCCAAACAGCCCGGCGCCGGTGCCAAAGGACGGGGCGCTGGTGGTGGTGGTGCCAAACCCAGCTGTCTTATTACCAAATAAACTCTGCTGTTATAGACAAGAAGCACATGAAGCTAATGAGTCATCACATCAGTGAACGTACACGATGGTTCCAGGTGTAAAAACAGCACCTGCTCAGGTAGTAGGACTAGAATTTTAAGCAGTTGAGTGTTTTTCTGTGAGAAAGCGGGTAACAGTGAGCCTTACAGATGTAGCTGCAGTTCCCTCTGGTCAAACGGAGGTCATTTAAGGTCACAAGTTAGAAAACGCCACTTTAAAATACCAACAGCAATGTATTTCAACTACACACTGAGAGTATATGATATAATATTCATGACCTTCCACCACAGCATCAGTGAGCACTCGTGTTTCCATGTGGACGATTACATCTACTTAACATATGGATGTATGACGTGAAACTCTTTTTGGTGAATCTGACAAATGATCATTTAAGGTCTTTTTTCATTTAATTGCAACAGCGCCATGTGTGTAGTTTCCAGCAGTGAAACTATGACTGAGATGTTTAAAAAANAAAAAAAATTACAACAACACTGCCTTATTGGTACCTGTCCTGATTTATTACAAAGCACAACTCTGTTTTTCAAGCGTGCTGCATTGAGCTGAAGTTTCTGTTCTGATACTGACTGAAGTAATTATCACCTGTTACTGACAAACTGGGACCATTAAATTTGTCCCATTTCAAATCATCCTTGGTTGGTACCTGGGTGGCGACGTTTCCAAATCCAGTGTTGGGTTGGCCGAAGAGCCCGGTGCCCGTCCCGAAGCCAGTGGCGGTGCTCGTCTGAGCTGCGCCAAACAACCCACCCGACTGAGACGCCGCCGTGTTCCCAAACAAACCCTGAATCACAGGAGAGGATCGGTGTGACACAAAACATCCTCAAAACTCAGACGGAGGAGCTTTTCAAAACAGTTACCAAGTGACAACATGCTGCATTCATACTATAGATTTGTTATTTTGATTGTTATTGTTTTTCTACTCCCGCTGAGTCAAACTCATGAATGCATTATTTTATTTCTCTGCATGCAGCTTGAAATGGTGTTTAAATGTAAAATCAGACTGAGCTTATTACTGGATGTCTAAGGGACNGTATTTAAGTATATTCAAACCCATTTAAGGCCTTGAACTTACATTTACATTTTGAGACTTGGAGACACATCAGCTACCAAAGTGCTAGTGAGCAAAGCTGCATAGAGAAACAAAAGGATTCTCACCATGCTGCTGGTGTTGGCCTGTCCCATAGTGTTGGTGTTGCCGAAGGAGAAGCCGGTGCTCTGTGTGGTGGTGGCCTGACCGAACGGCTTGAAGAGGCTGCCGGCTGGTTGCTGGGTAGGCTGACCGAACAGATTACCTGCAGTTGCACCGAAACCGCCAGCAGCTGCTGGAGAGGACAAACACACACAGCATGTCGCTTCACTAGCTCCAATCAACACTTCTCATTTTTGGGTGATGTATAAAATGGTTTCTACAACACATCAGGACTTAAAAAGAACCTGAGAGGTTGAGAGTCACCCTCAGATGTTTNGCGCTATTACCCAGTAACAACCCCGCCTACATTTAAGAGTACTGTCTGTGGTGGAAACACCACACAGATCTAAGGTTTAGGTACCTTTGGCAAGGGTACTATATATTATACCAAAGGTATTATACCGAAGTGCTTAATGGAAACGCAGCTTAAGACACACCAGCTTCTGCTGTCATCACCACTTACGTGCTGCTCCAAAGGTGCTCTTGTTCTGCCCGAAGGAGAAGCTGGTGTTGGGGGCAGAGGAACCAAACAGGCCGGTGGCGGCGCTGGATGTGGCCGTGGCCGGACCAAAAAGACTGCCTGTCCCCGCAGCCATCGGGTTGGTCGGGCCCTTCCTGCCCGCCTGGTAGTCCTCCAGCCTCAACTCCTGCAGGGGGACACGTGAGACAAACACAACAAAACTCAGGTCATAATCTAAAAAGCCTGAACTTCTCGTTCTTTTCACCTGACTGATCTGTGCTGTTCTCAGCTGCTCCAACAGTAACCTTCAACTTTGGAAAAAACAAAATGTTTTTCCACAAGCCTCTGCCCTATGAAATGTAACTCATCTCCACATAATCCTCATGTTTACATTCTGAGCGGCGTGCCGACAACAGGCCGACCAGGGACTGGAAAGTGTGCCTGCTCATCTCTTGCTAACTGGGTGCTCTGTGCATATGTTTCTTTACACTTTTACAATTCCATGCATTTCAGATTTTTGATGAATTATGTATTTCTTCTGATTACAATGTAAGAAATCATAGATTGCAAGTTTGTCGATTTATAGCAAGTAATGTCAGCACTTCACTACACTAGACTGTAGAGGTCTAACAAACATGTTTCTGACGCCTCAGTCATGACCACTTTCTCACTTGTGTTTAGAGACGTCTTTTCACAAGTGTACAATTCACTCAGAAAAACTCTAACCTGCATTTGTTTTTTCCTTCTTATATATGTGCTTTAAAACACACGACACAACAAATTATTCTGGCAGATTTCAATCCATTTAGCCAATTTCATGATTATTAAACCTGATCAATGATAAATCTGGATATAAACAAACGGTGACTCATTCCTCGAGAAAGAAAGCAACAAAGCAAAAACAAATAGTCCAGTTTGTAAAGTTGAGAACAGGATTTGGTCAAGTGCAGACCGGTTTCTTTACAAATTTTGAAATTGCACACATTTCCAAAAACCTTTCCAGTCCCTGACTGGGCCGACAGCAACGTGTGAATCCCTAAAAGCAGCAGCTGACAGGTTGGTCCGTGTGTTAGCCTACAAACTCACCTCGAGGGATTTGTTCTCGTACTCCTTCATGGCTGTGATGCACTGGTGCTTTGTGTTGATGCTCGTGGTCACGCCTGCTTTCACCATTGTGTCACTTCCTGTTGGAGGCTGACAGAGGAAAAAAGAAAATATAATGTGTGTTTTGGTCTGAGTTTTACACATTTCAGGGTCAAGTTCGTTATTTCCACATCAGGTTGACCAGTTTAAGTGCTCTTTTTGTTCATTAGGGTTCTAACCCCGAAGGAACTGGAAATGATGTGCTTCCAAAGAAACATGAGCGCAATCGGCCAGATGGTGGCGCTGTAATTCACGGTCAAAAACGCAATTTTGGAAAGGCCATGGCCCTCACACCGTTACTCTGACTAGCTTGAAATTTGACACATGTCCAGCTCAATGTGCTCTACAAAAAAGCCTCAAGCACCATACAGGTCCGCCATGATGGATTTTTTGCTAATTTGTATAATGTGAAAAAGAGTAATGTGACATCTACTTTTTGGATTTTGACTGTATCCTAAGCCAAATTTGGTATACATCCTTGAGGGACTGAGATACACATTTCTATTATAAATGATCAAGATTGGTCAAAAAAACATGGCCGCTGCCAATTAAAACTTGTCAAAGACACGGCAAAAGGGTTTCCCAAAAAAATTCATAGTATTTTTTCTTTTCTGAGGTGTTCCTGGAGCTGTTTCACCACCATCCACAACTAGTGAGCTGTGAGCAGCTCCTCCATTTATTTCGAGCACTGAATTGTGGGGGAATAACGTCCACTGACAACACACTCAAAAATGTAAATTTTTTTAGGATGCATTACCGACTGTTTGGAATAAACCTGAAGTACTCACGTTGAATTTTACGGTTGTTCCTGGCTGCTGTGCGGCGGAGAACCCCGAGCCTCCAAACAGGGAGGTTGTTCCACCAAAAGGGTTGGAGGTGGTGTTGGTTGACCCAAACAGCCCGCCACTGCTGGTGCTCGTCCCAAAGCCTGGAGGACACGGTGGGAGGGAGACTTCTTCAGGCCGTTCAGACGTTTCATTAGATAAACAAATCAAAGTGACAACTGGACTGAGCAGTTTGGAAATTGAACTGGAGCACTGGATTACTGTTATTTACATTTCTTTGTAAGTAGACACTTTTATTAGAAAAGATTTGTCAGATATCAACCATGACGATGCTGCATTTTTGTGGTATAATTTCACACTTCTGAAATTAGTACTACTTTGCTTTATATACTTTTCTCTTTTTGGTTTCTGATCTTCACCACTGTTTTTTTTCCAGAAAAGTGTGTTAACTCCAAATCATCATCTCCTTAGAACAATCAGCTGTTTTTGAGATCCCTACTAGACAAATCAGAAGCAGTTTGTCATTACTGATCTAATCTGATGGAATTAAAACACTTATAAAAAGACGTGAACTGTACACCAAAAACAGTGAAGTAAGGAGGGTTCTCACTTCCAAAAGAGGTGGGTTTATTGGCACCGAAAGCATTGCTCTGCTGGGAGAAGAGTCCGCCGGTGGTGCCCGTTCCGGTGCTGCCAAACAGGCTGGTCGAAGTGCCGCTCGCTGCACCAAAACCAAAGCCAGTGCTGGTGGAGGAAGTTGCTGGCTGGCTGAATGTACTGGACCCAAACAGACCGCCTGGAGGAAAGAAAATATTTATTTATACGTCTTTAAAACCTACCTTCTTTTCCATACTGATATACATTTTTCTGCATGAATATAATACACCCGTGTTTTATGTAAGAGAACAGAAGGTTTGAAAAATTTAAAACATCATTGCAGACTGGATTCAGACAATTTGATGTCATCTCAGCAGGTAAAACCCTATTTCTCCAGACAGGAAGGGCTCACGCGTGCAGGACTGAGACAATGAACAACCAAACAATACAAACGGCTGATAAGCCAATAAGACAAGAGCCAACAAACCAGGTTTATTCTGTGTCGGACCAAAGAGTCCTCCAGCGTTGCTGGTGGTCCCGAACGCAGACGTCCCAAAGCCTCCGGTCGTCCCAAAACCTGCGTCTGCAGTTACAGAGTTCATGCGAGGAGAGGATGATGTGACACAGACTGATTCTTTAAAATCAGGAATAAAAACCTGGAATACTGAAACTATCTCAGACTGCATTTCACAAACAGACGAGATCAGGATAATCAAGATGTTTAGTTTGTTCGTCTCATCATCAAGCTGATGACTGACCCTTATTAGGACTGAATGACAAAACCTAAAATCTACATCACAGGAAAATGTCAAACTCACCTCAGAAACAACATAACAAGAATACTAATAAAATAAAAACACATCAGCGCACATTTCCTTTCTCGAACTGAAACTAATGACACTACGAACAGACTTCTAGACTTAACTATTGTGATTACAAGGTCGTACTTCTGTTGAGAGTCATTGATTGTTAATCAATCTTTTAAATTCAGGGTTTCACTGTATGAAATAAAATATTAACCTCAGCTTATGTGAAATTTGCTACGTCACACGGAAAACGCCAGCTGTTTAATGAGCATGGCTTCTGTTTGGACCATCATCTACAGACTAAATGGAGGTGAGGTGTGTCAGGATGGCTAAACAGCTTCCTGGAGGAAAATCTTTAATTATCTGAATATCATATAATTTATGTGGTGAAAGAAAAAAAAGTAGTACATTTAGGTGCATAAGAGAATAATAAAGTCTCAAAATTTTGATTATTACGTAGTCCTAATCACAGTGTTGAAAATCTCCAGACTTAATGACATGAACACTGCCCTATTATTGTGTAAATTTAGTCAGTTTGAACACTGTGTCTGTTTGCTTAAATATAAACTTCACATGTTGGAGAATGTAATTCACAGACCAGCAAGAAGAAATTAACAGTGTTGTTTCTGAGCTCGTCTGTAAGAAAAAACTCCGCCTGACGCTGCTGTGGGTTTGAATCCAGAGTTTAAATAAATAAATAAAACAACTTACTTTGCTGTCCAAAGGTCGATGAGGTGCCAAACCCCCCCGTCCCTCCTCCGAAGGGAGTACCAAATGACTTGTTGAACATCTTGCCCTGCTAGCAGGACCGCATAAGTCTTCTGTGTGGAGACAAACAAAAACATCCACTTCATAAACAACTGCATTCCTAAAGCAACGTCTCCTTTGTTTATATTCTGCAGTCGCATTCAAAACCTGTGAGGAAAATATCATGTGAACAATGAGACAGTAGAACAGTTTACATTTAGCTACACTGCCACTTTAGACACAACGTAAAATCTGATTATAAACCATGAAGGACTCAACAACTTTAATTATTCAGGGTTTTCTTTACACATTTAACATTTTTAACCTCAAACTCAACTCAAATTAAAACAGCTCCTTCTCATTCAAGTCAGTTACTGCTTTGGAAGTACACATGGTATGTTTGGAAAAGCCAAGGATGATTACATGTGTTGATCAAATTGACCTGCTACTTTCTGCCACGTACAAGAAGAATCACTTTCTCTCTATTTCAGTGACATTTGTCAGGTGGAGTGCACCTCTGAAGTGCTGCTGTGGGCTGAAAACAACACCTGAACTTTTGTTAATGTTGGAGGTGAAGAGAAACCGTGACACAAAACACTACTGGACACTTTACAAAATATTAAAAAGGAAAGTATTCACGAGCCACAGACTTTATTTTCTTAGAGCAGAGCTGTCAAACGCATTGAGTGGATCTGCTTTAGTCAGTCATGGAACGTAACTATTTACTCAAGTACTGCAAATTAAGTACAAATTTGAGGTACTTGTACTGAGGTAAATCTTGTCCTTTTCCCTCCACTACATCTGTCTGACAGCTTTAGT
>NTHP01000237.1:813734-825986 GCA_003416845.1 Oplegnathus fasciatus
ATTTCTATCTTAACATTTAGCTGGCTAACGTTACATATGCAGGAATCTCTCGTGGTGTAATGTTATGAAGGTATAATCAATCAACACACTTATAGTTACTGATCAATACCAGGGCAGAAAAGTCAAAAATACTGCTTCAGAAATATCAATTACTATATATAGCATATTATTTCAATGTTAATGCAACACTATGTATTATGCTCAAATTGTTTAGTTGCCAACGGTGAGAGAGCTTCGAGGGTCCTGCCAACTCTGCTCCCCCCGTCCATCTACAAGAGAGGAGGAAAAGTCTTCAGACCCCCCACTTTTTTTACAAAAAGAACTTGAAGTGTAACTCGTTTTGCCAAAAATTAATAAAATGTAATTAAATGCACATTTACAGTGGCCTCTTTTTGTATATTGTATGTTTGTATGATTATGGGAAATTATTATAAGTTACACAACAATAATAATTATTATATAATATACCTATATCATTATTATTATTTATTATTATTATTATTTATTCAATATAAAAGTAGCAAGGCAACGAAACAGGAAATAACCCAGCATATGGGTAATTAAAAAAAAATTGAAAATTGAATTGAATTGAAATAAACAACCCAGCATTCTGGGTTAAATGGTAAAACCCAGCACTTGGGTCAAACCAACCCAGCGCACGTTCTGTCCCATAGTTACTCAGCAGCTGGGTTAAGGTTGGGTTATTTTTTAACCCAGCAGTTTTTTGAGTTTGTCATTTAGAAATTAAGAGCGCTGTTCAGAGCCCCACCAACCGCTCCAGCTGAAGGCTTGAAGCTGAAGACAGTCTCTGTCTGTCTGTCTGTCGGTCTGTCCTTCGATTATCTTGACAATCATTAATCCGATCGACTTCACACTTGGCGGGTGTATTACTGAGGACCCAAGGAAGTGCAGTGCGGAGGGTGAAGCTGTTTGAAAGCTGCAATACCTGAGGACAAGCAATTGTCCCGGTCCGAACAGGCACGTGTTGAACGGGCACGGCACTAGTGTTTACAAAGCCTTTGTGGACGGTCAGTGACATATGGGGTCAAGGGGTGTCATAGAGCGCGATTAATCTGCGTTCATTTTTTTGACGCGTTATATTTTTTTTATGATTAATTAATCGAAATTAACATGTTATTTGACAACCCTAGTTTAAACACAAGCCGCGAATATTCACCTCTCCGTCTGTCTACGTTGAGTGTCAGTTTCATAATTGGTGTGTCAAAATCAATAAATGTTCACTGTATCTAGCAAGTCACACGCCTGCTGAAGGAGCACTGAAGGAGGGGTGTATTTTGGCTGTTGAGTTCAAATAATAACAAGCTTCCTCCAGGATTTTAGACTTCACCTTTAAAGGTATAACCAGTAGGATTTGTCTTTTGCTATTTGTAAACACAACATTCAAAGTTGGCCCCTCCTCCCAGGCTCATGTCCCACGTGCTTACGATCCAGCACCTGGTCGCTACGTTTTTATAGAGTCCCGCCCCTCACACCTTGCGCTGTTATTGGCTGGGGGCTACACACCACTGCCCAAAGGTTGACGCCCAGAAACGTCCCAAACACAGCAAAATAAGAAAATCCAGGCAGAGGGCAGGGTCTCTGCAGATACAGACACCACCACACACTTCTAGTGGGTCATAAGTGATGATTGAGAGGGATTATTGTTGTTTGTGTCTATACATTGTTTTTTAGGAAAATCCTGCTCATTATGCCTTTAAAGCAGATGTGTTACTGTCCAGTAGGCTACAACCAAAGAATTCTCGCTGGCGTAGGGGAACTGGAAAAGAAACTACACACATTGGTGGGTCTTTGAAATTTGTATAATAAAGTAAGATTGTTCAGTTCAGATTGATAAGGAACAGTGAAGTTCATGACAGTGATCTTGAAGGCTGAAATCAGGTGTGATCAAATGACAGACACTCATTTTTGAGTTCTCCATAATTATCCCGTGTTCTCCAGAAAACAAAAGTCGTTTTCTTATGATAACTTATCTCATTATCTTGAGAAATCTGCCTTTTGTTTTCTTCAGATTACGAAATAATTAACTCGTGATCTCGAGATAACATTAGCATTAAAAAAAATAATTGCAAGCACGGCCATTCTCGGCTTCCGTACTATTTTCTGAGAAATGGTTCACAAAGAATATTGTGTCGGTGAGGTAGTTATTTAATGATGAAGGGATTTTGGTTAGCTACTCAGAATTCCTCACTAAGTTTGGTAAAGGAATCCCTTCTGGGGTCATCATGCTCTTAAAAGATGACCAGTGATACCAGTTCCGAATCCAGTTGATACTCCTGTGGGTCAGATATGTTTTTTGTCTACTAAAAATAAAAATAACAGAGGTGTATGTAGTTTATTTCAGAGTGATGCTGTCTCTGTTCCCTGTGTTGTTACTTACTGGAACAGCTTTACAAGAGACCTTAATTGGAAAAATATTTGTAATTTACCCTATAAGTACTTATCAACTAATGAAATAAGAGAAGTCTCCTTTAAAATCATACACAGATATTAGAAATACTTCTTCATTTGTTATGGTACTGTAACCATACCAAAAAGCTTTGGAAGGACTTGAGTAGATTTATTATTGATAATATTGACTCTGATTTCACTTTATGCCTACAGAATATTTTGTTTGGTTTCAATAAATGTAATGGCAATAAAATCAAAGAATATTATATTATTAACCTAATCATTCTTTTAGCAAAATTTCATACCCACAAATCCAAATTTAATGATTTTAAACCTTATTTATTAAATCTGAAAATGAAACTAAGTAATAAGCCTACATGAAAACTATTTTCTCCTCCAAAAACAAGAAGGCTATCAAGACAATACGTTCGTGCACCTCCTTTAATATATTTGTATGAATGAATAATGTTCTCTGGCTTTATAAATGTACACTGTCCCTGGCATTTTGTTGTGTTTATCTTTATTGTGATTGATCGATGTCACCTGAATGTTCTCTGTATTCAAATTTTGTATAATAAAGAACATTAAAAAAAATATATAAAATGCTGATAAAGAAACTCAAACCTATTTATTGGATTATGGTTTGATTTCTTTAAATAGTATTCATAATATAGTGTGTGGTGTGCTCCCAAGGATGTGCTAAAGGACTAATGTGAAAGATCAGAATTAGACAAAAAGATAATAAAAAGGATACAATTTCAAAACAAAAAATATAAATATATAAAAAAGTTAAATGTACATGTCACAAGTGCAAATATGCAGTGTGCAGTGCAAAAGATTCACTGAAGACAATGTGTAGACAAGACTAAGGATACGCAGAGGTCACCATCCTGACAGCCTGAGGCACGGACAGAATGGCCCTGGACTTTTTGACTCAGGCCGGCCCATCAAAACCTCCCCAGCGATACATCACCACACACACAACCCACGCCACACTTTATGTAAACAAGATGACTGAACAATATTTATAACAATAACTTTAGTAAAATAGATGTAAAATAGAACAAGGGGAACGTGTTGCTCTGAGGAGGAGGACAGATGCACTATCCTCAACCTGGATGGCTAATTAGTATAATAAGTATATCAGTGTGATATTATAACATTAAATAAAAAGCATAATGTTAATTAGTATAATGTTAGTATAATAATATATTATATAATGTTAGTATATTCATATAAGTTCATATAATAGTAAACTATATACCACCAGTATAATATTAATTCCAATTGGACAATACAGAAATTTAAGAAATACACAACCAACATTTATCATGTTTGTTTTGTTTCTTCATTAAATCCTTCTGGAAGAAAAATGGTCGATATTGGTGGTTAGGCTCTAATGTGCTAATGCTGAGTACTAACTTGTCAATAATCAATAACTATTCATGCATAACAGAGTTCAACATTTCTAAAGTTTGCTGCAGCACGTCAACTTTTTTTAATGTCCCGCCCCCTCCAGGCTGTGATTGGTCAGTTCACAAAGTGACATTGACATGCGACTTTATGAAAAATTGAACATGATTCAGTAAAACACCTGATAGAGCTCAACAGCCAGTTAGCCAAACCCAAACCTGCTAATCCTCTCCCTGTTGTCTTCTGTCTGACCGCTTCAGCTGCTGAACCTGGACTAACAGTTGAACTGGTCTCACTGGGCTGAGATGACTGACTGGTAACGGCGCCAAATGAATAATTTGCTATTTTAAAACATTTGGCTGCATCAGCCTCAAGACCTCAACCTCTTCTCTCTCAGCTTTTGTCCATCTGGCTCCACTATTTATTCACACAATACCTAACAGAGGTGGGGGAAGGGCGGGGCCCAGGAAACATGAGACTGGACCAGAGCGAAAGTGATTGACTGGGAGAGAGAGGCTGACAGATGTAATACCCAACCGCAGTGGGCCGGAAGCCCGCTCGCCCGGGCCAGTCGACCACACAGCACTTGGTTATTTTTATTTAAGTGGTGGCTGGTTATTTAAAAATATGTATATTTTGCGTCGCCCCAGTTGTCAAGCAGCCCACCGGGAAAACGCCCAGTGCTCCCAGTGGCCAGTCTGACTATGGCCTGAGGGAAGAAGCTTTTTCTGAGTCTCTCTGCGTTGGATGAATGTAGAAGCTGGAATAGTCCATTCCTGGGGTGGTGAGGATCTTTCATAATCCTACTAGTTCTGGTTCTATTACATGGGGCTGAACAGGTGAACCCAAGCGCAGACACGGGGACAGGAATAATGTAAGTAAGGTATTTATTTAAAGGCACGGGGAAGAGAGGGTGTAGCCCTGGGGAAGCTCGGGCTGGCGGCTGGAAACCAGGGCTGAGGCTTGGGCTGATACCTGGGAACCTGGGGATGAGGTTTGGGCTGGAGTCAGAGCAGGCGGAGCTGCAGGGGAGAAGGGAAAAGCGTTAAGCTGTCATGGTCCAGCAGTTACTCCTTCTCCTCCCTCTTGTCCTCCTTTGTTTTACCGTTCCCTTGTGTTTCCTGTCAGTTTCTGGTCGGTCTCTCTCTCGCTCCGTGTTTTGTGTGTGCTTGTCTGTCTGGGCGTGGCACTCGATCTTCTCTGGCTGCCCATCCACCTGCACACCTGAGAACCATCCACAATCAAGCACCTGCAATACTTATACCCTGGCTCTTCACTCCAGTCTCCGCCAGATCGTTCAGTTTCCCACAGTGGTAACACGCTACAGCCTACTTGGTGCTAGTTCAAGTCTTTCCTCGTGCTTTGATTGCTTCCTGCCTAACACTTTGTTCACCTGTGCTCCAGGTTATCCTCCAGCTCTCCTCAGCACTGTTTTTCATGACTGTTCAATAAATCCTCTTGTTTGGAACACTCACCAAATACCTGTCCGTTCTCTGCTTTTTGGGTCCACTTAGCAACCTCATCACAGAAGCTTAAAATAACAGACAACAACAGGATAACAAGTGCTGGCAAAAAGGCTGGAAGCGTAGATTAACTGGTGTAGTGTCTATGATCTGGCAGAGTGGAAGTGGCAGGGTTGAGTATTAGAGTAGTAGAGGTCTTGATTATGGAACAGGTTGCAGCTGGTGAGGCTCTGCTCTGACTGCAGCACACCTGTCTCCACTCACACAATCACAATCACACCCTCGGAGAGAGAGATGGAGAGAGCCACTTGGGAATTGGCAGCAGGTTAGGGAGACACAGAATGGGAAGTAGAGGGCATGGCAGGTAATGTTGCAGGAGCAGATGTAACAGGTTCTGCACCTTCTGGGCCCAGTTGTTCAGAAGTAATCTGATCGGATTTCGGCTATTGGATTGGATCAAATCTTGAAAATGGGGTGTTCAAAAGAAAAAAATGATTCTGAAATCAGATTAGATCACGTAATCTAGTTTTGGTTTTGATCCGGATCAAACATTCAGTATGTGTTGTTCAAAACTTTTTAGTAGGTTTGGGATATCTTTGATTCAAAAAATCTGGATTATCCTAATCCCAGCAGAAGGATGGATTCAGGGTGGATTTCAGGAACAAAATGTAATAAAACTTTTAAATTGGTCAAATAATGCAACATTTTTATCATGTGGTATATATATATATAAATATTTATTTAGATTTTGCACTTGATTTGTTTAAAGCTAGAGTAGGCAATTTATTTTAGAAGCATTTTTTGTTATATTGTTGAAATTCTCTTTACATCTCGACAGCAATCAATAAATCAAATGCTCTTACAAAAAAAAGGAAAAAATCTGGTATCTGTGGCTGTCGCAGGTCTGTAATAAGCCCGTCCAATCATTTCATTTGGTCCGAATGAAATGATTGGATGTCGTACCTGCCTGTCTACCTACCTACCTGCATTGTGATATGTAGTCCCATTTAGAGCACTGCTAATCCAGATTTGGTAACCTTGAAATGCTTGTATCTGGATCACGGTGATCCAATCCGATGTTGCTTTGAAAAATCGGCCCAGAAGTAAGATAGATTAGTTGATCCTGGGTAGCAAAACATGGGATTTCCCAATCTGAATCATTTTGATCCAGATTAAATTTTTTGAACAACTGGGCCCTGTTGCATAAATCCTGCAGAGTGGGGCATGTTGATGCAATACTACTGAGCAGAGCAGTCCTCAGACCAGTTAGTGATGTCTCTTGTTAGTTAGCTTTCCTCAGCACCACAGTAGAAGGTCTTCAGGACCCCCAGACAGACTGTGAATTTCTTGAGCTGTCTCAGGTGGTAAAGGCATTGTGTCGTCTTTCTTACCAATATGTCTGCGTAAATAAGTAAGTAACTTTATTATCACCTTTCAAGAGCAGAACGTCACGAAGTGCTTCACAAAAGAAATAAGGCAACTGACATAAATACAGACTGAGGAAGAATAAAACACATAAAATAGAAATAAATTAAAATATGAGAAAATACAAAATTACACAAAGGCATATCTAAACCGGTCTTGAGCTGCTTTTTAAGGGTGTCCACAGATCAAGGCTGCGGTCGAATTGTCCTTTTTGCTCAGGAAGGTTCCTAACTGAGTGAAATGACCCGGAAATATCTAAGTGGCAGCCATGATAAGTGCTGTTCTAATTCTCTAAATGCTAAGGAAACGTGCTTCAATGCTTCCCTTCTTATCTCCTTTGGCATAGGGTACAATGGACCATCCTTTACGAAAGGAAAGGAGATCATTCCGTCCCACAATTCCTTGCGGCAGCAACATTTAAAGCGACGCACCATTTGCCGTTCAAGTCAGCATATTAACCAGAACACAGAAGTCTGTCTTTCAAGAAAAAGGGATATGAGACTTTTTTTATCCAAATGATGTTTTTAATTCAGCATGTTTGAAACCTAAGAATGATGATATGTACAGAAGTAGATTTGTAGGCCAAACATGTTCTGCCTATTTTGCATAAATGTAACAATTATATTCATACAATCATACTAATTGGGATTCATGTGGATAAATATGAGTGGACAGGAGGGTGATCAACTATTCTCAATGTGACCATTTCATTTCACTGTTTTACTGCGACCGTAGCCTATATTCCTTTTTTTAATTTCAATTCCAACCTTAGTGATAAAGTCATATTTTTCACTGGGTTGTCCATGTTTATACAGCCTGCATGAAACAACGCGGTAAGAACGCACAGGGCGAAGTATCTAAGATGCTCTTTTAGTAGTCCATATTCAGAACATTGTAGTTTCACCACGTCAGACCCATGTAAAATCCACTGTCGCATAATGATGTAGCCTGGTGTAAGTGCAGTCGGATGCTCTTAGCGCCACGGTTGTCTTTTCCTAAAAGACAAAAAAAAAAACCCTGATCAGAGGACTTTAGACACCTGCTGGTGATACAGGACTGCAGAAGATCTGTATTGTAGGCAGCTGTCTGACCCTGCAGAGCTCTATAAGTGATCACAAGAATCTTGAATTGGATTCTGAATTTGATGGTCCTAAAAAGAATTAAGACCCTCAATTACCTTAGAGACTAGACTGGATGGAGCAGAAATAAGATCTGTTTTGTCAGCACTGAGCTGTAGAAAGTCATCTGCCACCCAGGTTTTTTTATAGAGTTTAATGACAATTTAGCTACATTTTGAGGCTTAAATGAAATGTATAGTTGAATATCATCAACGTAGCAGTGAAAGGAGATACCTTTTAAAGTGTCTCATTATCCGTCCAAGGGGAAAACAGAGTTTCAGATGAACAGGCATAGTTGCCACTGGCAACCGAGGGACTCAGAGAGGTAGAAGGAGAACCACTGCAGGTCTGACCCAGAGATAACCTACTCACTGCCTAAGTCTGTCGATCAGGACACTGTGGTCCACAGTGTCACAAGCTGCACTGTACCAAAACAGAACACCGCTGCATCACCATGCATCAAGATATCATTTGATATCATTCATTGTATTATTATACGTAGCTTTACTTTTATCAAAACATTAATGCATTTACTGTATATGGCATCCCTACATATTCCTTTAAATTGAAAGATATGAGGAATTTTTCCCAGAATGATACGTATGAGGAGTTGCAACTACACCACATATATTAGGATAAGATAAGTGAAATTAAAGCAACTTGAAGAAATCCTTTTAAAACCATTGTGACGAACCCCTTTTGCAAGTTGTAATTATTTTGACAGGGTTCCATGGGTGGATTTAAAGAAATACAGACAAAACTACAGATGAGGATTGTTATTCTCAAAAAAACCCACAAGTCATCTTTAGCAAAGTGAATTGTCAATTAGTTTCTTGTTCTATTATGAATGCTGGATATGCTGACTTATGAAGGCCAGTCAGAGGACAGCATGAGTTTAAAAGCGACAGTTATAACATATAGAGAGATTAGTTCATTCCATGTATCTTAGGGTGAAACTTCAGCCTTGGCTCCGACGAGAGTTTCAGTGGGCAACAAAGATGATAGACAAGGACAGGTCTGACAGTCTGGTCTCTGAGTCCATAGATGAGGGCACTCAGACACCTGGGAAGAAGGATCATAAAGACATAAAAAACATTCTGGATGCGCACGAGGACTGTCCTTGTAATAATTTTTGAGATTGCCACAAGGATTGAGTTGTGCATAGTTGAGGAGAGACTGAAGCCCAGCTGCACCAAATGCAGCAGCAGTGTGTTACGAGCCTTACGCGCTGAAGCTTTATCTGCGGAGGCTGACCTGGCTGCAATCATCACACCAACATAGGAGCAACTGACTGCCACAGCAGCTGAAACAAACAGAAAATAAGTGTAGGCTTTGTCATAATCATCAGATATTTGCCCAAGAAACATGACAAGTGTACTACAAAAATATTTCATCTGCAGGCTCTCCAGGTCTTCAAATGGAAAATCTAACAGTAAAAGAACTCGAGTGAGGACATTTAGTGAACAAATGGCCCAAACTACAATGATGGCCACCCCTGTGTTTCTGATGGTGATGATGGTAGCGTGCCTCAGTGGGTAGCACACAGCTACATATCTCTCCAGAGACATCACCACCAGCGTGAGAGGAGAGATTTCATTTGTGAGATTGGCGAACATGACAAGAAAACCACAGACAGGATAAGTCAACATTATTTGACAAACAGACAATATGTACAGTAACTGGCTCACTGCCATCTGCATAGTGTCTGCAAAAAGGAGGTTATACAGAAGAATGTAACGAGAGGTCTCACAAAACACTGGTTTACTCCTCAAGGTGAACAACAGGGTCCCATTTATGAAGAGGAACACACAGCATGGCACTGTTGTCAGAGAGGAAAGCATCACCCTTTCCAGTAACCCCAATCCAACAGTTATGTTGGTCTGAGATTGAGTTTCATACGACATCCCAGAGAAGCATTGAAGACATGAAAGATATTAACCTGTTGATGTCATTCCGGAAAACAAAAGCACAATAAATCTCTTGTTGTTTGTAATCTGACAACAATGAAAATAAATGAAAACATCTTTTAAGCACAGATGCCTGTTGAGTCACATCCAAAACAAATTCACATAAACATACTGGGTACCCTGTGCAGATAATTGGCAGGTTAGAGTTGCTTCCATGTAAGCAGAGCAGAGCCTGCAGGCTTTGCCTGACCTCTCATATTGTATATCAGCTTTGTCCTACATCATGTTCACATGACACCATCACATGTCAGCAAGGTTAACAGCTCTGTAATAGGTGATGCAATCTCTCTTCTGTTATTTCCCAACACTCTGGTCCATGTGATCATGTCTGTGTCAGTGTAAACTTAGTAAGTGCATTAGTTAGTTAGTAAACTTTATTTCTATAGTGTCACTCAAAACCGGAGTTACAAGGTGCTTTACAGGTCTTTTATTATTTCCCCTGGTTGACGTGATCATGTCTTCGTGGACATGAGAATAGGACAGCATTAGCATATATCCAATCTGGTAGTGTAGCTTGAAGACAACTTAATAAAGGCAGCACCAAAAATATGTAACGATAATTAATGAGCTTCAAACTATGCATTATAAACACATTATTTGGTACAAAAGACAAAATAGAGTAATTGGACTCAACTTCAGCTATCAGAAATAATCAGTATTTATACTAAATAACAGAATTTAACTTGCATTGAATTCACCTTAGGGCACCACCCTTGAAAAAGGGAAAACATGTTAATTAATTTAGTCTCAATTCTGGAGATTGCTACAAAGTTCTTGACTTGTGAACAGTGACCGTTTTACTTCATACACACAATCCACATAACATAATAAGTCCTGCATAAATTAAAGGTTTATTAAACTACTAACTGCACACACAACTAATAACTACTAAACATACAAATGAATGAATACATAAATGCAGCCATGAATAAATGCAATGAATACAGCGATGAACACTTAATGAATAAATGAACAAAGCAATGAATGCAATGACAGAAAATTGGTGACTAAAACACGACCACTGTATACCAGGTAAAGCAGTGAATGATATCTTGGTAAGATGTATCAACTTCTGGAAACACAGGAGGCCATTAAAAGGATGAAAACTTTAACACTAACTAGTGAAATCACCTTAATGCACCATTCAGCAGCTGAGAGATTGTTGGGAAATACAAGTGAAATACTTAAAGCAATTCAATATCTGTCGTTACTATTATCTTAACATTTCCTAATTACTGTTATGTTATAGCATCAACTCCAGTATCACAGGAAAAGTAAAGTTTCACTTGGTGGATCAGATGGCCAGGGGAGAAGTTGCTCTGGATGGGGAGGAGAAACTGTGTGTTTCTTGTGTGGGCTGCTCTGATAAAATCTTCGTTCTCCACCATTTGGCTGGGCATTCCTGTTTTCATCTCCCAGAGTCTGGACTGTACCTTTTGTAGATTAACGGATCAATGTAAATGTCACAAAGTGTAGCCAGGAAGCTAGTGTTTTGCATGTTATTTTCACAGTATAAATATTCTTTGGAGTGTGGTGTGTTTCTTTTTGTTGTTGTTGTTTTTTTTTATGTGTAGCCAGGTGGGAAATGTGACTGTAATTATAACACCACCAGATGGCAGTGTCTCAGTTTGAGTACCTACCTGTGGGCGCAAAGGATATTGGGGAACGGCTTAGAGGGAGACCCGGAAGTGGGAAGCCATCTTGCTTTACCGCGATGTAAATATGCGCTGTTTTCCGGGTATTATAGGCTGTTTTGAAGGTAAATATCTTGTAAAATGTGACTGTTGGTATGAAAGATCAAGTGATAGACATTTAAAAGTAATGCATACCTGCAGATCGTGAAATGTGGTACACTAATGTGTTTGTATTCGTTGGATGTTGACAGATATGCAGACAGTGTCTGGAGCATAGTCTTGGGAGGAACCCGATAATTGGCGTAGTGTCTCGCCACCACTCTGTTTGTGCTCCGGGACAGATGCATATGTTAGTATGTGTTCAAATTTTATACATTGATTGTAACATTATGAGAAATATGAATGTGATTGTGAATTGTGAATTTGTGGGCTCTTTGTGTTATAGGGATGAGCCATTATAGTTATTTTTGCACTCTTTTGTACTAGCAGAACGATACATATTTTTGCACTCTTTTGTACTAGCAGAACGTTACATATTTTTGCACTCTTTTGTACTAGCAGTTCTTTTGCACTCTTTTGTAGTAAGAGACATTTCTGCGGCATTTTGTAGTGAGTGTTTTAGCACCAGTAGTTTATGGTTATCAATACAACTACTGTACAGTGAAGAGCTGAGGTGTTTTACGTTAAGCAGTCTGAATAGGTCTGAGTGTTACAGTGTAGAGAGGAGAGTCCTCAGCTGGTACTGATTTTGTTTATCTACAAGAACTGTGCATATAGCAGAGAGACTTCTGCGTACTTTGTTTCAAGCTTTTATTATTTATCT
>NTHP01000237.1:826052-837313 GCA_003416845.1 Oplegnathus fasciatus
TGCCGGTTTAAATTTCGCCAGGCTACATATGCTTTGTCTGGCAGGCAATAAAGACACTCCCCAAACACATCTGAAGCGGATCACACAATCAAGAGAGATGCGTGGAACTGGACAGGACTGATGAGCACTCTGCTTGTGTGAGTGCGAGCTGGCAGACAAGAGCAGAACCTGGTGTGGTGTGGGTCGTGGAGAACGGCGGACCACCACTTGGACATCCAACACGACAAGTAACTGGGCTGGCGTGGATGACGCAGCCGGTGACTCGGGAGCAGAAACGGAAAACTAGCGGACAGTAAAGAGCGTGGATCAAGGACGAGCGTGCCGGTAACCAGACAACACGGACAACACAGACAACGCTCTTTCCCCCTCTTCCCCCGCCTATTGGCGATAGTGTAAAGACTGGGTCTTATTCCTTTTTAGCTTAAAGAACTGTCTGGACAGATTGTTGTTAAAAGTTGCCCCACTATTGCTTAAATGCAAAGGAAATTGTAATTNCTGCTGCCTCTTTTAAAGACATAGACACTTTTAAAACCAGAACTTTGCTGTGTGTGTGTGTGACTCAAGACTGGGGTTTAAAAGGTAACCAGGTAGTGTCTACGTTTTGACACTCAATTTATTGGTGTTGTCGGCAGGACCCCAGTTCTTGAGCACACAGCTAGCATGCAGGCCCCTAGCATGATGTGGCCATTGTATATGGGGGTTCCATTAGCCCCAAAATTTGATGGTAAGAGCGTAATGCAATATGGAGATTGGGAAAGTAGGATGAAAGCCCTTCTCAGGGCTCAAGCATTTACAGAAGAACAGAATATTGACTTCCTATTTAGTGCTATAGAGGGTGACGCCAGGAGGGAAGGCCAATTGCTCGAGGGGCAACAAAGAGACACTGCTGACAAAATATTAGACTTTCTTTGAGGTGTGTATGGAGGGCGGGCCTCAACTGCTGATCTCAAAATGAACTTTTTTCATCTTAAACAAGGCGTGAGAAAGGCACTGGGAGACTTTAGCTCTTGGTTAAAAGAGGCCTTCCAAAAATGGGGGGCTGCCGAGTGTTGAAGATCAGAAGTCCAGGTCTGGGCCAGAGTTTAAGTCTGGACCTCTTCACCAACACTTTGTTTTCTTCAGGATTGAGTAACTATTGGAGTCCCAAAACAGGTTCAAAGAATTCACTGGAGACGATCAGAGTTCGATGCAATAGAGTTTTATTCTTTACAGAAATTAAACCCGAGCCAGTTCCGGACATCTGACTGAAGTTTCTTTGTCTGTGTACTGCCCTATATTGTCCAAGTGCCCATGCCCTCATTGGTGGAGAAACCTGAGCCTCTCCACCTATTTCTAAAAATGATCATCTATCACTAGGTAAATAATGGTGTAATTTCTCCCAAATTTGGGATGATCCAACCCTCTTTCTGGCACATCCAGGCATATCTCTGATGCCAGTATGTTTGGGGATTTTCCACTCTAGGGCATATCTGGACATGTTCTGTGACGCAGTTATTTTTCAGGCTCTTTCAGACTGTATTTTTTAAAAACTTTATGATCTTTTTATGTTGCATGCTAAAACATAATCTTCACACTTTATATGTTAGATATACATTCAATCAGGTACTTTTAATTATTTGTTTATATATATATATATAAGCACTTTAGCAAATCATAGTTTTAATTATTTGCTTATATATATATATAAGCACTTCAGCAAACCATAGTTTTGCTTCAACACGAGCCAGATGGTTCAGCTCATCTGCAATATACACTGAGAGACCAAGTGATACTCGGCCTGCAGGCTGGCCCTCTGAAGAAGGAGCTCCAGAGGCAGGTGCATAGAAATCCAGATTTGACTTCTGAGTTGTTGCAGGAGGCTAAAGAGTTGGAGAGAGAAGGCTGGGCTGATGAAGGGGATGGATGGTGTCACAAAATCTACACTGTACCCCCTGCTGACCCCCTCGCCCAGTGGAATGACCAAACTCATGCCGAGCTGCTTAACATGGTTGCAGAGTTGAAGCAAGCCCTGAAAGAGGAGATTGTGAACACCATGCAGTGCAGTCAGCCCAAAGCTGTACTTTGGCAGCCCAGACATAAGCACCCACAGACCCACCCGCGTTGGAACAACCAGGGACAGCCCATTTGTCTACACTGTGGACAGGCTTGGAATTTTCGACGAGACTGCCCCCAGTGCCAGACAAATCAGCCCTCTTTAAACTCCAAACCCAGCCACTGT
The DNA here is from genome assembly GCA_003416845.1 of Oplegnathus fasciatus. Lineage (NCBI taxonomy): Eukaryota > Metazoa > Chordata > Actinopteri > Centrarchiformes > Oplegnathidae > Oplegnathus > Oplegnathus fasciatus. The sequence goes on from NTHP01000237.1 coordinate 828,271, forward strand.
AGGGCGAGTGGACGGAGGTCTGGAAACAGAGTCATCATTAAAGTCCTTTTGTCGGGGAATGTCCAGCAGTAGAGGTGTTGGTGGGAGGAACACACATTCCCTGTATTTTGGGCACAGGCTCACATGTAACCCTGTTTAGCGAAACCTTTTTAAAGACTCATTTTAAAGATTTGGAAGCAGAGAGAGGCACTAAGATAAACTGGTTAAAACTGAAAGGAGCAAATGGCCTGCAGATTCCTTATGTTGGTTACACAATGCTGGATTTTAAAGTGGGGGGGTTGATGTTCCACAGTGGGGGGTCCTCATTGTTTCTGATGACTGTATGGGTCCACATCAAGGGCTGTTGGGCATGTCATCAGACCAGTGTGGGAGGCTGTGGAGGGAGGGACTTATCTAGGACTCAAAGCCTTAAAGAGTGGGAATGGGCATTTTCCTGCTGCCAAAAGGTCCTGGCATCTGGGCCCACTGAGGTCAGACCAGTGACTGCTCACCTGACAAAAGAACAGCCTGTGACAGTGCCCCCTGGAAGTGAAATGGTGCTATAGACACACGTTCCAACACTGGTAAGATGAACTACACAGCTCTGATAGAAGGCCTGGACAGTGAGAATGAGTGGCAAGTTGCACATGCTGTGGTAGAGGTAAAGGGAAACAAAGTGCCTATATGGCTATGCAACCCACATCCCTACTCAATTGAAATACCACAGCATCAGCCATTGGCCAAAGTCTGTCAGATATCTCCTGAGCAAATTGATGCCAACAGCCTTGTGTTGCAGGTACAGCTGGATGAGGAGTTGGAGGTGGCTGTGCGAGCCATCCAAGAGACTGCTGCAGATGGTACATCAGGTGGGGTCCCTCACTGCCCAAACCTCCCCCAACCGCGGCAGGAGAGAGAGGAACAACTCCTGTCAAAATGGAGGTGCATGTTTTCCCAGGATGATGAAGACTTTGGGCACACTAATGCTGTTTCACACCAAATCCCCACAGGTGATGCATCCCCCTCCCGGGAGCAGTACAGGCCAGTACCCCCTAACTTGTACCAGGAGCTACGGTCCCTCCTACAGACCATGCTGGAGAAGGGGGTCATTAGGGAGAGCAGCAGCCCCTGGGCAGCACCAGTTGTTCTGGTTAAGAAAAAGGACGGGACCTGGAGGTTTTATGTTGACTACCTGAGGTTGAATGCCCTCACCCATAAGGATGCCTACCCCTTGCCATGCATCGAGGAGTCTCTCACCACTTTGTCCAAAGCAGAGTGGTACTCAAACTTGGACCTTGCCAGTGGCTACTGGCAAGCCGAAATGGACCCCGTGGACCCAAGAGAAGACCGCTTTCACCACACCGCTGGGGCTGTTTGAATTTGAGAGGATGCCATTTGGACTGTGCAATGCGCCAGCCACGTTCCAGCGGCTGATGCAGCGATATCTGGGTTCACAGGTAAATGATTCCCTCTTACTCTACCTGGATGATATTATTGTATACTCAGAAAACTTTGACCAACATCTTGCTCACCTAGAACGAGTGTTTCAGAGACTTAAAGACCATGGACTGAAATTGCAACCAAAGAAGTGCAAGCTCCTTCAAACCGAGGTGCAGTACTTGGGACACCAAGTCAGCAGGGAGTGTCTCCTGGCCCAGAAAAGGTCAAAACTGTGATGGATTGGCCCCCACCTACTACTGTGTGCCAGGTAAGTCCATTCCTTGGTTTTGTGGGCTACTATAGACGTTTTATTCCTGCTTTTGCAAGAGTTGTTGCCCCCTTGCATGGGTTGACACATGGAGCTAAACAGTTGGCTTTAAAGACTCAGCCTGTAAAGTGGGACTCCAGTTGCCAGGAAGCCTTTGAAGCCTTAAAGAGCAAGTTGGTGAGTGCTCCTATTTTGGTTTATGCAATTTTAAACCTGCCTTTCAGACTGTTGGCCATTTGACTGGCACAAAGACTATCTGTGTCGCAGCACAGGTTCTATTGACCATGTCCACCAATGGTCTACAAACTGTGGCCACTGCCTGCACCAGAAATCACACTGGGAGGTAAGGGCGCCCCTAAATCCACCTTTTACCCACTTGAATTGGTAGCTGTGGATTTTCTGGCATTGGAGAGGTGTACCCTTATATCTTGGTGGCAGCGGATGTGTTTTCTAGGTTTGCGTAGGCTGTACCAACAAGGGACCAGACTGCCGGTACAACAGCCAAAGTACTGTGGACACATCATCCAGCCATTTGGCTGCCCGGAAAGGGTACAGTCAGACCAGAGAGCAACTTTCGAATCGGTAGTCTTCTCAGAACTGTGCCAGATGTACGGAGCGAGGAAGAGTCGTACAACCCCATACCACCTCCAGGGGAACGGCTCAGTGGAGAGGTTCAACCATACACTGCTGACCCTTTTGAGCTCCCTGAAAGAAGAGGAGCAGACACAGTGGTCTCAAAGGTTACCAGAATTGGTGCATGCATATAACAATGTCGTTAATGAGTCTACTGGCCTCTCTCCTTTCTTTGTAATGTTTAGCAGGCATGCCCGTCTTCCTGTGGATATGTTGATGGGAGTCCCTACACCAGCACAGACCAACCAACAGGGAGGATGGGTCCAGACACACCACCGGACATTGTTACAAGCATATGAAACTGTGTCAAAGTGCTCCAAGCTCAGACAGGCCCGAGACCAGCAGAGGTATAATAAAAAATGGGTGGCTGTACCACTGCTGCCCGGAGAGAGAGTATTGGTGAGGAGCTTGTGCTGGCAGGCCCAGGGCAAACTGACCCCCAGGTGGGTATGAGAGCCATTTGTCGTTATATCGAATCTCTCTTCAAACAGTCCGGCATACCAGATCTGACGCCGGTCGGTTGCGACGGCCCAGTAAGGACCATCCACCATAATCATCTTACGACCTGCCCAGACCCACCTCTGCCACAGACCAGGCCTGTTACCCCACAGGATACTCCAGAGGTGAGCACACTTCCTCTTCTGCTTCCATGTAGGCCACAGTGGACCCCAGCCCAAAACACCACAGTAGAAAGCCAACTACTGGCACCGCCGGCTCAGCCAAGCCCGCATGGACAAGTCCCAGTGGCAGTAACTGGAGAGGAAGTGGCAGAGATTTCGGAGGCCTTGCTGGCCCCTGTACATCCAGGTCAGACCAATGTTAACCTGCCTCGTAGGTCAACAAGAAGGAATTTGGGGGTTAGGCCAGATCGCTATATAGAGTAGGAACCGATTGTCTGGACGACAATCCTCAAAGGTGGGAGGAGTGTCACAAAGTGTAGCCAGGAATCTAGTGCTTTGCATGTTACTTTCGCAGTGTAAATATTCTTTGAAGTGTGTTTTTTTTGCTTTGCCACAATCAATCAAGAGAGATGCATGGGACTGGACAGGACTGATGAGCGCTCTGCTTGTGTGAGCAGACCTGCGGACCACCACTTGGACGTCCAGCACAACAAGTAACTGGGCTGGCGTGGACGACACAGCCGGTGATTCGGAGGAGAAACGTCAAACTAGCGGACAGTAAGGAGCGTGGATCAAGGACAAGCGTGCCGGTAACCGGACAACACGGACAACACAGACGACACAGACGACACTCTTTCCCCCTCCTCCCCCACCTATTGCCGGTATTGTAAAGATTAGGTCTTATTCCTTTTTAGCTTAAAGAACTGTCTGGACAGATTGCTGTTAAAAGTTGCCCTGCTATTGCTTAAATGCTAAGGAAATTGTAATTGCTGCTGCCTCTTTTAAAGACATAGACACTTTTAAAACCAGAACTTTGCTGTGTGTGTGACTCAAGACTGGGGTTTAAAAGGTAACCAGGTAGTGTCTACTTTTTGACAAACAGTCCCTGCATCAAAATCAGCAAGTTAAAAGCTTCCGATTTTTCTGAAATGGTTAATTAAACATATCAATTAAAGCTAGGGTTGGTAACGTTGAAGAAACCAGCAAGTGCCAGATTTTTTCCTTTTTTTTGTCAGAGCATTTGATTTATTGATTGCTGTCGAGATGTAAAGAGAATTTCAACAAATATAACAAAATGTGCTTCTAAAATACACTGCCAACCCTAGCTTTAATGTTAATTTTAAAGTTAATTTCCTTTTCTCTTTGCATACTCCTTCCTTATATTTGTCACCAATTGGCACTCAATAATCTGTTGTTCATCCTCCATCCTGAGTCCTGCAGGCCTGTGAACACTCCAGCCAGCCATGCTCACACCCTTGCCCTGGTCCTGCCCTGGAACCTCTCTCCCTCCTGCATTTGCCAGACACCGGTTCCCCATCTCCATCTTCAAACCCCGCAATAAACCTCTTTCTTAACTCAACTTTACTGTGTCCGTGTTCTGCGTTTGTCCTGCCTTTCTCCTGGCACAATTTTGGCGTGACGCAGGATGTTTTTTATGAAGAGCCAGACTTCTTGAAGGCCCTCACAGTTTTCTGGAGGAAGGATCCTGAATTTGCCTGCTAGCTTCCAGTCTGCACCTCTGCCTGCTAGCCTCCAGCCCACTAGGTTCTGCCCTGCTAACAATCAGCCTGCAATGCGGTTGATTAGCCTTGGGTTAGTGAGCCTGCAGCCTGCCTGTCTTGAAGCGGCTAGCCAGCCGCCTGCCTGTCCTGTCGCAGCTAGCCTGCCGCCTGCTGGTCCAGACGCCTGTCTGCCCTGATTCCTCCGAGACTTCAATGGACTGGGCGAGGAGGCACCCTGACACCCAGCAGTCAACTTTCAAGGGTACTCACCAGGCCATTTTCACGGGGTCCTGTGGAGCCCACAGAAGAAGGCATGTTCGCCAAGGCTCCCGACGCCATTGGGAGTCTCAGCTGCCTGGTTCCCCATCAGCTGTCTCTGCCAACTCCCTGCCAGGTTCCCCATCGGCCAAGCTCGCTGACACCCATCCTAAGCTTCCGGATCCACAGGGTTTCTACTTTCAGTTTGTAGGCTTGTCTTGTATTTTTCCTCCCTGTGAGTTTTGCAAAAGGCAAATATGTCATTATAGTATATCTGCTGTACTAAACTACAATCTGATTTTATAGAATTTCCCATCTGTGCTTCTTATACAGTTGTATTAATTCAGGCTGCATCTATATAGAATCTAAATCAAAATAGATTTTAAAGGTACTAACCATTGATTAGACTTGTGGTCACAAGGTAATTGGTAAATGGCCACAGTGAGCCACAAGTTGAGTTAAAGATGTTTTTTGTTGATTGTGTTGATGATAAAATGTTGATGTCATTCTGGAAAACAAAAGCACAATAAATCTCCAGCAGGCTAGAATCTGTGCTTGCTTCTGTGTGAGCAGAGCAGAGCCTGCTGGCTTTGCCTGCCCTCTCATATTGTATATCAGCTTTGTCCTACATCATGTTCACATGACACCATCACATGTCAGCAAGGTTAACAGCTCTGTAATAGGTGATGTAATCTCTCTTCTGTTATTCCATCCTCATCGCCAAATTGTTGTGGAAATAAAGAGAATTTCAACGAAGCAGTTTTCTTTCAGAGATGTATTAGGCCTTTCCTTCACATATGCATATGGGCCTCTGCACCATCCACCAAAGACGGAGACAGAAGACCACGAAAACAGTTTACAATCCAGCTTTATACCCCAGATAAGGAACTGACGTACAGGTTTCACACAACAGGTAGTCAAAACAAACGCCTCTGCTGTTTCTTAAAATAATACTATTTGGGTTTTCTTACAACTAGTGTCTTTACTTCAATATGTGCAAGGGCAGGCGCACCTGATGTTTTGTCTGTGCTCCCACCTCCTAGGACAGAGTCTCTCAGGTTGAGACTGACCATCCGGAGGGCAGGAGAAGTCAAGGCACCCTCAAGGCCCAGATGGCCTGTGCATCAAAGCCTCCTACAGACTTGCACACACAGATGGCACGTGTATCAAAGTCTAACAGGCCTTGTAAAGCCTGTACACACATGGATATGAGTCATCAGTGTATAAAGTACATTAAAGCTAAAAATAGATAAAGTATAAAAGTGGAAACATGGGTAAAGAACAAAAATCCCAATACAGTGAGCCACAAGTTGAGTTAAAGATGTCTTTTGGATGTGGTGGATGTGTTCAAGGGTACAGAGGTGGAGGCTGCCTGTGCAATCCAGGCTCTTATGTCATCTACACAGATGGTGTAGCAGGGGGACAACCAGCAGTCTGTATGTCTAACCAGCTAATAATCCATTTTGTACAATTCAATCCACCCTCTTCACTCACTGGGGTAACAGATAAAAAATTGCACAATCAACAGTAAAAGATCACATGACATAGCTGTCCTTAGAGACAAAATGGACAGAAAACATATAATATTGTATGTGAAGACCATAAATAAAGCAATATGTTTTGCATATCATATATCATTGTGTTTCATTTATTAAACCAAAATCCCACATTTCATTTTAACAAAATTAAATAACAGTGTCTGTGCTGTCCCTGTACTGTATATTCCTTGAAATTGAAATTTCTGAAGTGAATGATACATATGATGAGATGCAAGTATAATTGCACATTTAGGATCAAATTAAGAAGTAAAATAAAAGCTACTAACAAATCTATCTGTGGATTCAAAGCAGCATTGTTATTCTCAAAAAACATGTCATCATTAGGAAAATTAGCTTTCAATTAGTTTCTTGTTCTATTATGAATGCTGGATATGCTGACTTATGAGGGCCAGTCAGGCGACAGCATGCGTTTAACAAACATATAGACAAGTTAATTCATTCCATGTATCTTAGGGTGAGACTTCAGCCTTGGCTGTGACAAGAGTTTCTGTCGACAACATAGATGGTAGGCAAGGATGGGTCTGATAGTCTGGTCTCTGAGTCCATAGATGAAGGGACTCAGACACCGGGGGAAAAGGAAAAAACACACATAAAAAAAATTCTGTATACGCACACGTACTATCCTTGTTAAATATTTTGAGACAACTAAAATTACTGGGTTGTAAATGGTTGAGGAGAGACTGAGGCACAGCTGCACCAGATGCAGCAGCAGTGTGTTACGAGCCTTATGGGCTGAAGCTTTGTCTGTGGAGGCCGACCTGGCTACTACCATCACACCAATATAGGAGGATGTGATTGCCACACCAGCTGATACAAAAAGAAAACAAGTGTAGGCGTTGTCATAATCATCAGATATTTGCCCAAGAAACATGACAAGAGTACTACAAAGGTTTGTCATCTGCAGGCTCTCCAGGTCTTCAAATGGAAAATCTAACAGTAAAAGAACTCGAGTGAGGACATTTAGTGAACAAATGGCCCAAACTACAATGATGGCCACCCCTGTGTTTCTGATGGTGATGATGGTAGCGTGCCTCAGTGGGTAGCACACAGCTACATATCTCTCCAGAGACATCACCACCAGCGTGAGAGGAGAGATTTCATTTGTGAGATTGGCGAACATGACAAGAAAACCACAGACAGGATAAGTCAACATTATTTGACAAACAGACAATATGTACAGTAACTGGCTCACTGCCATCTGCATAGTGTCTGCAAAAAGGAGGTTATACAGAAGAATGTAACGAGAGGTCTCACAAAACACTGGTTTACTCTTCAAGGTGAACAACATGGTCCCATTAATGAAGAGAAACACACAACATGGTAATGTAGTCAGAGTAGAAAGCATCGCTCTTTCCAGTAACCCCAATCCAACAGTTATGTTGGTCTGAGATTGAGTTTCATAGGACATCTCAGAGAAGCATTGAAGACATGAGAAATATTAACCTCTTGATGTCATTCTGGAAAACAAAAGCACAATAAATCTGTGTTTGCTTCTGTGTGAGTAGAGCAGAGCCTGGTGGCTTTGCCTGCCCTCTCATATTTTATATCAGCTTTGTTCTACATCATGTTCACATGACACCATCACGTGTCAGCAAGGTTAACAGCTCTGTAATAAGTGATGTAACCTCTCTTCTGTTATCTCCCAACATCCTACAGTCCATGTGATCATGTTTTACACAGTGTAAACTTAGTAAGTACGTAAGTAAGTAAACTTTGTTGCTATAGTGCCTCTCAAAACCTTTGTCTTAAGCCTTGACCTTGGAACTTTGAACAACATTTGGTTGTCTCTGTGGTGTCTTGGTCCAGAATAGAGTTAAAAGATCCACACTGTACTGTATGTGGAGCCAGACCATATAGGGCTTTAAAAGTACTCAACAGAATCTTAAATTCAACATTAAAATGAATGGGCAGCCAATGCAATTCAGCCAGGACTGGAGAGATGTTCTCTACATCTAGTGTTCATCAGAAGACTTGCTGCTGCATTCTGCACCAATTGTAAATGGGCATCACCTGCATTATTAAGATAACTGAATAACAAATTACAGTAATCAAGGCGAGAGTAAATGGCGCATGAATAAGTTGTTCAACCATGTTTTTGGGGAGCATTGGCTTAACTTTGTCAATATTATTGATTTGTAAATAGCGAGACTGAACAAGACATTTAATGTGCTGATTAAAGTTTATGTATTGATTAAATCAACTCTTTTAGTTGTCAGTGGTCCATACGATCAAGCCCAATTTCCAGAAGTTCAAGAAGTTTAGAGGCCATCCAGTTTTTGATGGCAGCAAGATTGAGAGACTGGGTGTCATCAGCGTAACAATGGTAGGACACAGTGTTGAAGTGACAAATAACATGGCCAAAGGGTAGCAGATACAACCTGAATCGATCCTTGTGGGACCCAACATGACTTGAGAATTATCAATAGCAACTTTGAAAACTCTGTTTCATATGTTCGCTCCCTTTTTTGTTGAAATAAAATATCCAAAAAAATTTCTACGTACACGATAGGTATATTTCTCCCAAATTTTGTTCACAGATTTGTTTAAATCTGTGTTAGTGAGCACTTCTCCTTTGCCAAGATAATCCATCCACCTGACAGGTGGACAGAACCAGAAGAAGCCCACGGTTCACCACCAACCGGTTCATGTTCACGTCCAACAAATTCTCCCCACTCAGCGACACACCCGCTGAGAAACCAGCTCTGGTTATTGGCAGCTCTGTTCTGAGAAACGTGAAGTTAGAAACCAGCGGCCATAGTCAAATACATTCCTGGGGCCAGAGCGGGC
>NTHP01000237.1:847752-867426 GCA_003416845.1 Oplegnathus fasciatus
ACCTTTTCCTTTCTTATATTTTCTACTTACTATGTTTATATGTCATGCCAATATATCAAGTCAAATTCCTTGTATGTGCAAACCTACTTGGTAATAAATTTGATTCTGATTCTGATTCTGATTCTGCTGGGATTCCCTGGACAGACCCACCCCAAAGGAACTTTTCCATGTTTTTTTGCGTTTCTTGTCATTCCTAAATTACAGGGCTCTATCTGCTTTTTCTTCTTTCTTCCTCCTCTTATTCTAGGATTCTACTCTGTTTGTAGGCTTGTCTTATATTTTTACTCCCTGTATTAGTTTTGCAAATGACAAATGTGTCATTATATATCTGCTGTACTAAACTGTGTACCAGAAATCACATGAAATCTGTCCGACAATTTCCTGCAATCTGATTTTATAGAACTTCCCATCTGTGCTTCTTGTACAGTTGTATTAATTCAGGCTTCATCCATATAGAATTTAAATCAACTATCAAGGTAATTGGTAAATGGCCACAGTGATGGTGTAGCAAGGGGACAACCAGCAGTCTGTATGTCTAACCAGTTAATAATCCATTTTGTGCAAATCAATCCACCCACTTCGCTCACTGGGGTAACAGATCAAAAATTGCACAATCAACAGTAAAAGATCATACGACATAGCTGTCCTTGGACAGAAAACATGTAATATGTATATATTGGATGTATATATTAATGTATGTGAGGACCATAAATAAAGCAATACATTTGCATATTATTTCATATATAATTTTATTTTACTTATTTTACCAAAATCACACATTTAATTTGAACAAAATTTAATGATAGCGTCCGTGCTGTCCCTATACTGTATATTCCTTGAAATTGAAATGTCTGAGGATTCTTCCCCAGAATGATATATATGATGAGTTGTAATTATAATCATATTTTAGGACAAAACTCAAAGTAAAATAAAAAAGCTACTTGAACAAATCGTCATTCTTTTCCAATCGCTGTGATTAACACCCATCGGCTGGTTGCCAGAATGACAATTGTGATAGAATATCTGTGGATTCAAAGAAATACTGACAAAACTACAGCACTGTTATTCTCAAAAAACATATGTCATCATAAGGAAAATGAGCTTTCATTTGTTTCTTGTTCTATTATGAATGCTGGATATACTGACTTAGTCAGGCGGCAGCGTGAGTTTAACAAACATATAGGCAGGTTAATTCATTCCATGTATCTTAGGGTGAGACTTCAGCCTTGGCTGTGACGAGAGTTTCAATAGACAGCAAAGATGGTAGACAGATGATAGATGATCATAAACACATAAAAAACATTCTGGATGTGCATAAGTACTGTCCTCGTAACAATTTTTGAGATTGCTACAAGGAATGAGTTGTGCATAGGTGAGGAGAGACTGAGGCCCAGCTGCACCAGGTGCAGCAGCAGCAGTGTGTCTGAAGCTTTGTCTGTAAAGGACGACCTGGCTGCTACCATCACACCAATATAGGAGGAAGTGATTGCCATGCCAGCTGATACAAATTAATTTATGTTATTTCCTATCTGCCCTTCCTACAGTCTTATTAATTCCAGCTGCATCTATGGTAAATTTGAATTAAAACACAACTTGAAACTTCTAAACACAATTCTTATCACCAGGGCAGATGAGCGCGGCAGAGGGCTAAGCTGCATTTTGTATGTCAAACCAGCTAATAATCCATTTTAATAACCCTTTACACTTATGAACCACATGATTGTAATTGATTTTATTATTATACAACAAACCTGCAATAGATCATCAAAATGAATACATGTACTGGGGTGCCCTGATGGCCTAGGAGTTAAGATGCCGACCATGTACCACAACGTCCCCACTTTGCATCAGTCCGGGGATCTTTGTTGAATGTCTTTCCCTAACTCTGCAGTTGCTGTCGTCTCTCTCTACTGTCAGCTATCCAATAAATGCATAAAGTGTCCAACTTCCCAAGCATTTGATCCAAAATAATACATGTTACAAGTTACAGCTATGCTGACAACATTTTAGGATAAAGTGAAGTGAAAGCAACTTAAACAAATTGACATCCTTTTCAAATCTAACGCCTGTTGTTGGCTGTGAGAATTATAATGATTTAACAGGATTCATTCAGTGAATTTCAAGCAATACTGACATTTGTTGTTTTCAAAATTATGAAATTGTCTTTTCAATTTCTGTCTTGCTCAATCATTACAGCCAGATATGAATTATGAAGGCCTCCCCAAAAACTTGACAAAGCTTGACTTTTCAGCCTTGGCTGGGACGACTGAGCATTTCAGTCGACAGCATAGATGGTACATGAGGGCAGGTCTGATGGTCTGGTCTCTTATGCCATAAATGAGAGAACTCAGACATCTGGGGAAGATGAAAACACACACATAAAAAACATTCTGGATGCGCACAAGTACTATCCTTGTTACAATTCTGGAAAGAGCTATGAGCATTGGGTTGTAAATGGTTGAGGAGAGACTGAGGCCCAGCTGCACCAGGTGCAGCAGCAATGTGTTACGAGCCTTACGGGCTGAAGCTTTGTCTGTGGAGGCCGACCTGGCTGCTACCATCACACCAATATAGGAGGAAGTGACTGCCACACTAGCTGATATAAACACAAAACCAGTGTAGGTTTTGTCGTAATGATCAGACATTGGGCCAAGAAACATGGCATTATCAGAGCAAAAATCTTTCATTTGCAGGCTCTCCAGGTCTTCAAATGGAAAATCTAAAAGCAAAATAACTCGAGTGAGGACATTTAGTGAACTGAAAGCCCAAACTACAATGATGGCCACCCCTGTGTTTCTAATGGTGATGATGGTAGCGTGCCTCAGTGGGTAGCACACAGCTACATATCTCTCCAGAGACATCACCACCAGTGTAAGAGGGGAGATTTCATTTGTGAGATCGGCAAGCATATTGAGAACACCACACAAAGGATATGTCAGCCGTATTGTACAAGCAGCGATAATGTAGAGTAACTGGCTCAGTGCCATCTGTGCAGTGTCTGCAAGAAGGAGGTTAAACAGAAGAATGTAACGGGAGGTCTCACGAAACACCGTTTTACTCCTTAAGGTAAATAGCATGGTCCCATTAATGAAGAGGAACACACAGCATGGCAGTGTAGTCAGAGTGGAGAATAACACTCTTTCCAGTAACCCCTGATACTGCTGTTCAGCAGTGACATTGGTCAGAGATCGATTTGTGTACGGCATTTTAGAGAAGCAATTAAGACATTAACCTATCTATGTCATTGGAACATTAACACATAATGAATTTCTTCCAGTTTGTATTCGTATAACAATGAAGATCCAATATCATCAGAGATGCCTGTTGACTTCACTGCAAAATCTGAAATCATGCAAATACAGTTTCCCTCTTTAGTTAATGAGTCTGTGCTTGTTTCCAAGTGAGCAGAACTGGTCTGCAGGGTTTGCCTACCCACGCATATTGTATATGAGCTCTATCCTCACGCCCATTTCACGTGACACCATCACATGTCATTAACAGTTTAGGAATAGGTAATCTCTCTTCCATTATTTCCCAATATCCCTGTCATGTGATGTCTTCCAGAGTGGACATGAGAATAAAAGAGCATCTCCAACTTGGTGGAATTATGAATTAGTATTATTTTTGGTGTTTTTCGTGTATTAAGCATGGCTATCATGCTTAATACAAGCATATCACTTTATAGAAAGATTTGCACTGCCAATTACATGGACATCCAGTCTGTCCTGAAGGTCTATGTACAGAAATAAAATTAAAAGAACCGGTGTCCAAATTTGGTGTCTTCTGAAAGGTGTCAAAGTGCAATTGCATATAGCTCTATGAGCACATATTCTCATTTAGTCCTCACCACATGGATGGGCTTGTCAGATGAAATCACATAGTTATTCTAGAGCTAATATAACACTAGCATAAGGCAGGCCACCACCTTGTACGCCTTCTGAATGGCATCACACAGACAACCAGCCAGCCTTTGGTTTGATATTTGGGAAGTCCTCGATCATAACCAGTAGCAGACAAACAGCTGCTCAGATGTCTTGTCGTGTGGCTGATGTAGAAAGCCAGAGCATTCACAGGACCGAAAACATTTAGCTGCATGTCTTTGCAGTGATACAGTGATGTATGTCCACCGTCTTGGCGCAAGTCACAGCTAAGAAGAGTTTTAACAGACAGAAAGTCCAGGTCCTTTCCTGTCTATATTGTTGTTGCCATGCTGTGTGAAGTTCAGTCGTGTAGTATTTGCTTGAATGACTATCATATTAATGATGTGGTTTGTAGATGTGCTATTTACTTCCACTACAACCAAGTACATAAGAGCTGTTGTATGTAGAAAAGCTCTGGCAAGTTTACACAGTTCCGCATTTTGAGGCAAGCGCGGCTGGCTCTCGAGCTGCTTACAACAGTCCACATCGAGGTGAATGAGTTTCTTCAGTTTGCTGCCCGTTTTCTTCGCTGCAAGGTAACTTTTGAAACCTCCAACAAGTCTGTCAAGCTCACATTACTGAGCACAGAGAGACAGCTCTTTCGGGACCCAGTCAGAGCGAAACTCAACTGAGCTTTTCAGGAAGTCATCCTGCAACAGATATCGTCACATAATGAAGGATGATACATTCTGCACAATGTGGTCAGCCACAATAGGAAGAATCATCTTTTCATTTAAATGTTTCTAGCAGCACTTTGAACGAGCCCTGAACCAGTGGCTTTTGACTGGTCCCACAGCTGAAGCATCACTATTGTTGCATTACATTACATTTACGTAGTTAGCTGATGCTTTTATACAAAGTGACTTACAATAAGTGCATTCAAGTCCTATCAAGTCAAGCTGGCGCCGAGGATGGCTGCCGTGTCTCCAGCTCTTCCCCAACTTTGCTTTTTTTCTGTTTTATTTTGTTATTTATTTTGACCTATTTGAAACATGCGCAGCACATGCACATCAGGTCGTTGGCGGACAGCACTTTTTCACCACGATCAACGAACAATGGGTAATATCCATGGCTGGGATTACCTGTTGCTGTACCTGGAGAGTGGAGGAGACAAAGGAAACAGGGGTCGCGGGCCAGAGTCCTGATCAGGCTGAGGAAATGTGAAAACCGGCCTCCTCTACCGAGTATTCTTCTGGCTAATGCTCAGTCACTGGATAATAAGCTGGATGAACTCAGGAGTAGGATGGCTTTTCAACAGGACATTAAGAACTGTAACGTTATGGTTTTCATGGAGACTTGGCTGGACCCTTCAACCCCAGACTCCGCCATTGTTCCAGAGGGGGTCTCCATTCACTGCCAGGACCGGACAATAAATTCGGGGAAGAGCAAGGGAGGAGGTGGCTGCTTCATGATTAACAACCAGTGGTGCTCAGATGTGGAGATTATTTCTTCGGGCTGTTCTCCAGACCTAGAGCACATCATGATCGGATGCCGGCCTTATTGTCTCCTGAGGGAGTTTACATCGGTCATTATAACAGCTGTGTATACACCACCAAACACAGACACCAATCAAGCCCTGGACAAGCTGTATGAAGTTATCGACAGGACAGAGACCTCACGGCCAGAGGCTGCTTTTATTGTGGCCGGAGATTTTAACAACACCAACCTGAGGAAAGTCCTGCCGAGATATCACCAGCACACCAGCTGTCCTATGCGTGGTGAGAATACACTCGATCATGTCTACACACCTTTTCGGGACACATACAAGGCCCTCTCTCGCCCCCCATTCGGCAAATCAGATCACATCTCAGTTCTGCTGCTGCCTTCCTATAGGCTGAAACTCAAACGTGACAGACCGGTGACGAGGACCATTCAGCGGTGGTCTGACCAATCAGACTTGGCTCTACATCACTGATTTAGCACAACGGAGTGGTGTGTGTTTCAGGACAACAACATAAACACATACACGGACACGGTCATTGGCTACATCGGCAAATGCATCGATGACGTCGTACCGAGGATTATCGTCCGGACATTCCCAAATCAGAAGCCCAGTGCTGTTCACTGACTACAGTTCAGCATTCAATACCATTGTTCCCTCCAAATTCGTCACCGCCCTCTGTGATTGGATCCTGAACTTCCTGATGGGCAGACCCCAGGCTGTGTGCATAGGCACCCCTACATCCTCCACCCTGACTCTCAACACCAGTGAGGTATTCTCAGCCTTCGCTGGGACGACTGAGCGTTTCAGTCAACAGTATAGATGGTACATGAGGACAGGTCTGATGGTCTGGTCTCTGAGGCCATAGATGAGAGAACTCAGACATCTGGGGAAGAGGATAATACACACATAAACAACAATCTGGATACGCACAATTACCATCATTGATACAATTTCTGAAACAATTATGAGCATTGGGTTGTTTATAGTTGAGGAGAGACTGAGGCCCAGCTGCACCAGGTGCAGCAGCAGTGTGTTACGAGCCTTATGGGCTGACGCTTTGTCTGTGGAGGCCGACCTGGCTGCTACCATCACACCAATATAGGAGGAAGTGATTGCCACACCAGCTGATATAAACACAAAACAAGTGTAGGTGTTGTCGTAATGATCAGACATTGGGCCAAGAAACATGGCTATGCCAAAGCAAAAGTCTGTCATCTGCAGGCTCAAAATAACTCAAGTGAGGACATTTAGTGAAGTGAAGGCCCAAACCACAATGATGGCCACCCCTGTGTTTCTGATGGTGATGATGGTAGCGTGCCTCAGTGGGTAGCACACAGCTACATATTTCTCCAGAGACATCACCACCAGTGTGAGAGGAGAAACTTCATTTGTGAGATCGGCAAGCATGGTGAGAACACCACACACAGGATACGTCAATGTTATTCTAAAAGCAGCAATTATGTACAGTAACTGACTCTGTGCCAACAGTACAGTGTCTGCAAAAAGGAGGTTATACAGAAGAATGTAGCGGGAGGTCGCACAAAACACAGATTTACTCCTTTAGGTGAATAACATGGTCCCATTAATTACGAGGAACACACAGCATGGCAGTGTAGTCAGAATGAAAAACAACATTATTCCCAGTAGCCCATGATACTGCAGTCCAACAGTGATGTTGGTCTGAGATCTGAGATTCTGTACAGAAAGTTAACAGATTAGATACCATGCTTGTTACCGTGTGGTTTCCAAAACCTCACATATTGTTTATGAGCTCTGTTCTCATACCAAGTTCAAGTGACACCATCATGTGTCGGCAGATCAGTTATGAAGAGAACAGTCTCTGCCCAAATTTGAGGAATAATGAGGAAGCTGGTATTATTTATTGTTGTTTCATTGATGACTTTATTTTTTTTCCGTCTTGTCAGCCTACGTAATGGAAATGAAGAGAGGCAGTCCAAATTCTCTCCAAACCATGTTACAGAAAACCATTATAATAAAGTTGTGATAAGGGATAAGAGAGATAAGATTGACTGATGACTTTATTGTCATCATCTGTATACAGTGCTGTACAATACATAGAGAAACGAAATTGCGTTTCTCCTGGTCCCCTGGTGCACAACAAAAAACAGAATGAATGATGCAACATTCAGTGGGAGTGAAGCAAACATTCAGACTACACATAAGGTGAATAGCACAAACAAGATATAAACAGGTACATCGCAACATACAAAAACAAGGTACAAACATGTAGTGTAATAACAGGACAACTGTACAAGAGTTATAAATATAAGTAAGTGTAAACATATGTAAAGGGAAGTAACAAAGGGGGGACAGGATGTGTGAGGGGACGCTGGCTCTCTTCAGATGGCGGAGGCAGTGGAGATGCTGTTGTGCCTTCTTTGTCAGGGAGGTGCAGTTGCATGACCAGCTGAGGTAATCAGCAATGTGTATATCAAGATACTTGGTGCTCCTGACGCTGTCTCATCATTGTTGCTGATGAGGCCCACCAGTGTTGTGTCATCTGTGAACTTGATCATATGATTGGAGTCATATTTGGTGGAACAGTCGTGGGTCATTAGTGTGGCAGGGCTAGGTGGAGGGCAAAGGAAATGGCATCACCTGTGGACCGGTTGGGCCGATATGCAAACTGGAGGGGGTCAAGTGAGGTGAGGAGGCAGGACTTGATGTGACCTATGACTAGCTTCTCAAAGCACTTCATTGTGATTGGTGTGCTACCGGTCAATAGTCTTTCGGGAGGTCATTGTTGACTTTTTTGGCACTGGGATGTTAGTAGTGGCCATCGGGATCAGGGAGATGTTGAAGATGTCAGTCAGCATATCTGTTTGCTGGTCTGCACACCTCCAGGCACATTGTCGGGTCCAGCAGCTGTGCACGGGTTCACTCTAGCTAGGGTTCACCTGATGTCGGCTGTGGACAGACAGAGTACCTGGTTGTCTGGGGGGGCTGGTTGTCTTGTTCATGGCTTGAAATCTTGTATAAGAGTCATTCAGTGCCTCCGGGAGGCAGGCGTTGCTGTCACAGTTGTGTGGCGCAGTCTTTTAGACAGTGATGGCATGCAAGCCCCGCCATCATTTGTCATTTGTGTGGCACTGGATTTTTCGTGCATACGCGTACTTTGCTAACCTGATGGCCCAGGACAGGTTAGCCAGTGACAGATGCTGTATACTCCTCCAGGTCAGTTATATTTTCATAGGTGGTAGCATCCCTTGAACATGTTCCAGTCTGTGAAGTGAAAACAGTCTTGGAGAGCTGAGGTAACTCCAGCTGGCCACACTCTGATCTGCATCAAAACCGGTTTAACCCTTTTAACTATTGGTCTGTAAACAGGAATCAGCATAGCCAAGATGGGGGCCGGGTACAGCCACAAAAAGTGCCTTTTTAGTGTTCATGCTGGGAGGGATGTACACTGCCACGATTATAAATTGAGCAATATAAGCACACAACAGCCATTCATCTCGCGCTGGGTGGTCAGCTGTAGTCTGAGGTAGTCCAGTTTATTGTCCAGGGAACGAACATTTGCTAAGAAAGCAGTTGGGAGAGCTGGTCTGCTGGGGTTAGCCTTTAGCCTAGCATGAATACCAGCTTGTTTGCCGTGTTTATGTTTCCTCTCACACCCCCTTCAGCGTCTCCTGGTCCTCGTAGCCGGCTAAGGCAGTGCAGCTACACTGTAAGTATGGCTTCGAGCCGATTCCCAATTTCCAGCAATGTTAGTCAGTGGACTCAAAGAGCAGACAAAGAAAGGTTTAAATCAACATTTAGCACCGTGTTTACCAGACCCGGAGTAGCCGCTACATCCATGTGCGCCGTCACCTTGGGTGATGCAGGCCATTGTAAGCCTACTAAGGTGAAGCTAAAGTCCACAAACAGAATCCTGGCATAGGTTCCTGGGGAGTTCGGGTGCTGGAGGATGAAGTGGAGGCCATGACTGCATCGTCTACAGACTTGTTGGCTCTGTAGGCAAACTGCATGTGGTCCAGGAGTGGGTTGGTTTGGGGTGGGCCTCCCCAAATTCTTCTCACACCCACATTATGTTTTTGGGGTGTCCTTCTGTCCGTCCCATTCTCCTGAATGCAATATCTCAGGAACGCCTCAAGGGAATTTCATCAAATTCGGCCCAAACGTCCACTTGGACTCAAGGATGAACTGATTTGATTTTGGTGGTCAATGGTCAAGGTCACTGTGACCTCACATCTGTCCCATTCTTGTGAACGCGATATCTCAGGAACGCCTGGAGGAAATTTCATTACATCTGGTAAAAACATCCACTTGGACTTAAGGATGAGCTGATTAGAATTTGGTGATCAAAGGTCAAAGGTCACTGTGACCTCACAAAACACGTTTTTGGCCATAACTCACACACAAACGTCTAATAGGATAAAATGATGAAGTGATGACATTTTTTACCCAAAAGGTCACTGTGACATCATAATGTCCTTGAGAAACACTTTTTTGGCCATTATTTATTGATTTTGACCCCAAGGTACTTTGTATGAGTCCATCCTCTTCACTTCCTCTTCCTGGATGACAACCAGGACAGGGGGCCTCCTGTTGAGCTTCAGGTGTTTGTTGTTGCACCATGTGACGAAGCTCTCTATCAGTCTTCTGTACTCCTCTGTAAAAATAGTCTCGAAGTGAAGACAGCATTTTTCTCACTAGACATTATTCACTGGAATCATACATGTCAATATAGTGATAACTTCCATTTCGCCAAAAAACACTTAATACCTTTTTATTAAAATTCTTTCACAGTCTTTACTACATACTGTGAGTCTGGACAGACATGGACGTAAACTGCAACTTGACTAGTTGGCGGAGGCAAACAACCGCAGGGCGGTAATTCTAGTTTCACTTATTTGAAGGCCATATGCTGGGGCAGAGATAGTGTGCAGTTGGACAACAAGTGGTTGTCATTAGCTGATCATGGCCTTGCCCTATTTAAGGCCATGAAGGAGCTATCTAATGTTAGCTACCATAAAATGCTATGAAGTACCCTATTTTACAACAGATTACAAATACTGTACTTCATATTACTGTGTAAGGTATGCCTAACTTTGCACCTGTACACCATGTTGGCAAACAGGGAGAATGAACAAGTAGTGGAGATGAGATGTTCCTCTTTGTTGCAGCCAACTTAACATCAAAATCCTGTCAAGTGCAGCTTGAAATGGGTAAGCACAGTTTTGAACAAACATGCTTTAGGTTTAGACATTGGGATTGAAGTTAAGTTTTCTCTGTTTACTTTGGGCTTGTTTTAACTTGTTGAATTTGCCATAATCTCTTTCCACAGAGGTAGACGTCATGAAGTTTCTTGATAAACACCCACAGGAATCATTAACCGTGTCAATATTTACTGACAACACTAATGAGTAAGGCTTTGAATATTTAATGTGTCTAAATGAGTTATCAGGAGACTAGATCAGATGGGAGGGATTTCTCTTTGTGACACCTCAGTGTTTTCAGCAGCTGAAAAACAACATTGCCACAGAACACAAGATTTAGCAAAAGACACCTGTCAATTAAGGAAACATATCCTAAAACATAGCGAACAGTGACTCTAAACTTGAAAAAGATTACAGTTAATAGGGCAGGGGTCAATGTTTAGGTAGAAATTTATATTTTCTTTTCTTTCTTTTTCATAAGTGTGCATTTATGTTCATTTTCAACATAAAAAGAGAGAAAATCAAATATAAAACAACAATGATACAAAAATTCAAATCTCAGTGACACAGTAAACACACTCCAGCACATAATTACCAGCTTATTTAAATCTTTTGTCAATTGTTCTCCTCACTTTCAGTTGGATCATTTTTTTGAGTTGTGCTTGGTGCAAGAATAAACTGTGGTGAACTGAGTCTACCTGCATTAGAAAACACAACAGCCTTTGCATGCACTGCAAGTGGTGCACTTTAGTGAGAAAATAAATGAAGGGTATGAGAGATTGTAGGGATATGATGACATATAAGTGTATGTCATAATGTTGCATATTGACATACAAGATGTCAGTAGGCATAAGTCTTAACACTCTTGTCTTAATCTAGAAACCCTGGATCAGTGGAGAATTTAGAGCACATTGAAGAAGAAAGTGCAATATCGACTTAAAATTATGTCAATATCCAGTGTTTGGGAGTAGTGAACAACATGTAATTAAACTAGTAGTATAACTACATTTTGCAGTAGCTTGCTGGTGGCTCAACTACATTCATATTTGTATAGTGATTCAAGTAGTTCAATTACTTTTTTGCTATTTTCGTATAGTTAACTACTGAAACTACAAACAATTCTGGGCAATAAAAGGAAAGGAATGATTTTTTATTTTTATTTTACCATTGGTTCTCTACTGTAATTCAACCCCCTTTGACCAGCCCCGCCTCCCTTTTTCTTTCATCCTGACCGCTGTGAAGGCATGCCGAGGCAATGCATTCAGGTTAGGTCTCAGGGGTATTCCAGGAAACTGGATTGTCAGCTCACCTGTGAAAAATATTTGGCTATAGTTTTTAATGTTTTGAATCTGAATTTGTAAAACTAAACTTGAATATATTAGGTGTCAATTAGTCATAAGTATTGATTATTGCTATTTATTAACAAATGTTCAGAGAAGTTGTTGCTGTTTTAGAAGTTACCTGGCTAACTGAGTAATCCTGCTTGGTGTAATACCCCCACCTGGACTCTAGTTTCTGGAAGGCAGGTGTCTGACTGATGGACATCGTATACAAAACCAAAGCTGATGTTTCTGCACTTTCCCATGAATAGTGAGGTATTTTATTGTTTTGGTTTATGTATGACCTGTGAACAAGTGGGCAATTTTTGCAATAAACTCAATTGAGTGGCATTTTTTGCTGCCATGTGACTTTTTTTGTAATTTCGTATCACATGTACATTGTCAATTTGCTCTTTTTTTTTTACAAAGTAGTTTGAACTACTAATCTAAGTAGCTTTAGTTAACCAAACTAGATTTCTCCCTAGGGTAGCTTTGCTGTAGTTCAAATTCTTCCAGTGTGAAGTCATTTGTAGCTTGCAAAGCTTTCAAAGTAGCTTCGCCAACACTGTAAATATCACACATTATTTTCAGTATTTGAAGTTACTGGATAAACTTTAGTCAACATTTGTGGTGCCATAAAGGTGCAACTAACTGCCCTGTAAAAGTTCAGATACAACAATCATTTAAAAACACATCCACTCAGGTTGAGACGCCTGTGTCTTGACAAAAAACGCAGTGAAAAGTGCTGCTTTGAGCTCAGAATATGTCAAATGATAGTTCTGACCATTCTGACACATTAATGTGATTTTAAAAAGCCTGATTTCCACTGTATTTCTGGGGCCTCTTCTCTCTGAAACTGTGACTGAATGCATAGAAAATTCTTGCCTTGCTTTATTCATGTCAGGAGCAAGTTACTCCGGTTCTTCCTTCTGTATACAGCATGTACCCCATTTACTCCAAATAACACATATGCTTTACATTACTATGTAAAGCATACCTAACTATGCACTACTGTGTGTTGGCAAACAGAGAGAATGAACAGTCTCGGGCAGTGAAAAGCAAAAAAGATGTTGGTCTCTGTTCCAGCCCCACTTCTGGTTTGGAGGACAGTTTTTTTTTTACATAATAAAAGTCTTGTCAAGGGCAGCTTGAAATGTGAAACATTATTTACACAATATACTACAAGTGCATATGCAACTTCGTACTTAGTTATGAGTTCAGACATTTGAGTTTCAAGTTAACTTTTGAGGATATACATTCAAGATTGAAGTTTTCTCCATTTACTTTTGACTTGTTTGTGCTTGTTAAATGTTGCCATACTTTGTCTCCACAAAGGTACACATCATCATTAAGATTACTGATAAACACCCACAGGAGGCATCAATTATAACAATATTTACAGAAAACATTGATGAGTAAGGGTTTGAATATCTAATGTGTCTAAATGAGTTATCAGGGGATTGGGTCAGATGTGGGAATTTCTCTCTGTTATATCCCAGAGTATTTCACCAAACTAAAAACAGGCTCCATAACAACAATAACACACCTCATTATTTAGAAAAGTAAGCAGAACTCAAACTTTTACTGACTTGCATCTAATGCTGTTTTCTGTTTTGTTTTGGGCATTAGATGTTAAAGCAGAATAATATAAAACCTAATGTAAAAATCTAAGACACAATCTACGGCTATATATTAGTATACATTTTTAAGACTGTAGGGATACAACACATGACCATCAGATGTCAAATCCAAAAGGGAAGGAACTGAAATGGTAGGCTGAAGTACTTATCAAGCAAACATGCCCTAAAACACAACTCTTTTTACAACTTAATGTTTTCTTAATGGAAAAATAACTTGTGAAGAATTACTCAAAATCTATCTTAAAGTAGGCAAACGTTCACTCCCTGTACACCTGAAAAGTGCATTGCTGTAAAAGGTTTCATAGAGGGCAGTGACTAGACTGAGCTTGGATTCACAGAGGTTACAGTATGCACATGCATTCATTACATGTCTCTTAATTATTCATATAATACATTAGTGACCGCATGTATGTGTTGTTCTTGTATAATGTCACAGTAGTTATGGCCATGGGTGTTCTGGTTCGGAATCGCCGTGTTTATCTGCCGTTGCCATGACCACCGCTGGGTTAGTCGTTTTTGTGCTTTGCTAACAAAATGGAACGGATGCGTTTTACTTTGAAAGCAGATGTCTTTCTTGCGCTTGTTTCACAGAACTGGATGACGTATTTCGGCTTTTACATCAATTACACCCAGTTGAGAGCGGGTACTGTGATTGGTTTTTCTCCTGTGAGGAACACAGCTTGTGGCCAATCGCATTTTAGAACAGAAAAAAAGATTCAACAGCTGACTTCAAAGTTGCTGAAAAATAATGAGCAACGACAACCTTCATAGAAATGTAGCTGAGTCAAAAGTACAATATTTGTCTTTGAAATGTAGTGGAGTAAAAGTCATAAGTTTCCAAAAAAGCAAATACTCAAGTAAGATACAGATACTCGAAAAATGTACGTAAGTACAGTACGCAAGTAAATGTACTTCGTAACTGTCCACCGCTGCAAATATCTTATCAAATATTCTCAGATTTTGAATCGAGACACACACATAAAATAATGTCTGAGTTTGGCAACTCACACCATATAAACCAGACATTAACCAAATTAAATTACGTACCTGTACAAACGTAAAAAAATGATGTTCACAATAACGCACCATTCTTATTAATGGTTAGACTTGCATTGTCACAGCATATTAATTAATTAACCATATTAAGTCAGTAAGTCAGTTTTTGATATATTTGGTACTTACATATATATTTCATATATTTTCTCAAATATTTTTTTGTTCTGAAAAAGACATTGTGTTGTTACATTATCTGAGGCACAAAGACATTTGGCTGACTTCATTTTGCAAAGAGAAATACTCATATGGTTGAACTGACATTCGATCCCTTAAAATGCATCAATGGGAATCCTCTTTATACTGCTTTGTTATTAGTGCTGCAGTAAATAGTAATGTAGCTCATGTTAGTGCCCTGATATTAACATTTAACAAGTAGTGTAATGCATGAGAACGCTTTAAACCAAACTGCAGATTGCAGAACAGCTGTTACTTATTGGTGAAAAATTCAATAGCTGTGGACGCAGCCCAAAGTGTACGATTGTGCATACTTTACACAGACCGTAGGCACAGACTGCACATGTCTGAACACCTCCACCTATGCAGACAGCCAATACAGTATAAACAGAACCGGGTTCATGTTCATAAGTCTCGTAGTGTTGACTTTTTATGAATGAATCAGATTTTAAAAATATCACAGGTATACCTTTACTACATTATTTCTACTGGTGATTCAGCCAAAAGGGGAAAGTGAGGTACAGCGCATCCGAGGGGTGCAGGGGATGGATGGTGGGGGTCACACCCCAACTTAGGAACAAAACAAACACTGATAACTCAGCAGGGACCTCGGGAGACATCCCAGTGTGATTTCCTTGCATGGCATGCATGTCAGAGCATCTGGTGAGGGTCTTTTGGCACAGGGAGTCAACACCTACCACAAACCATTCAATACCTCAAGATCTCTGCTTGTACACCCTAAAGACAGGACCCTCACTGAGAGGAAGACTGGAATGCTATATTACATCAACGCAAAGTCATCTGAGCAGACCAATTAACTAGTCTTCCCTCTGGGGAATAATAAAGTTATCTATCTAGTTCCTTGTTTTATGTGCAATTCAAAATGATAAAATTAGGACACTATTGAAAAGCTTCTCTGAACACCTGTTGTCATGTTAATGTGAATGGCACCAAATTGGTTGAAGTTTTAATGGTCATCATAATTAGCAGTTCCCTTCAACATTATTACAATTTCTCCACCGTGTCTAAGAAAGAAACAACACACTCACAAAAGAATGAAAGAACAAATATAAATGACACTACACTCCTCATAATTAGTCCAAGTTGAGTAGATGCTGATGCACTATTGCTTAAAGACTCGGATCAGGGTATTAATGAGGTAAAGGTGCAATGGTGACGTTACCCGTTACAAAGGATGTCAATGATTAATCGCTTACTAGTTAATTGCCTTTATGATTTTTAATCCATTCAAAAAAATTTAAACAACAACATAGGAGGAGCAGGACATGTGGTGTAAACTGTCACAAAATGTACTGAAGCTTTGGTGTCACAAGGCGGTGCCTTTGTGTTTATCATGAGATGGAGTTAACCCTACACTATAAGGGCTGCACACACAGAAAAGGCAATCACCCTTCTTCCACTGCCATCCATAGATTAAAAATAATGGCCTCACTACGTTCACTGTGGCAGTCATGAGAGCTATCTAACTCCCCTGACTGAGTAACCAGTTTGTCCATTTTAGCTAGTTCTCCAGAGGCTCATGCTAATGCCAAACAACCAGTTTCAGAAGCTGAAGGGTCCATCTATCTTTTGGTCATTGGACTTTCTTTTCAGAAACGGGTATTAAAAAACAAAAAAACAGTGGTAATTTGAATTTCGTTTTAAAATACAAAAATTAAAATTGAAATACAAGGCGGTTTTCTTTTTCATGGTCAAAAAGGGATGAGTGAAGTTTAAAAAAATGTTTTGATTTTCATTTTCTATTTCGAATAACAAAAAATAAAATCACTAAAAAACAAATGAAAAAAGGCCTATTTTTTCATATTCTGAGACCGGATGTGGTCATTTATATTTATGTATGTTTATTAATAACTTACAGAAACATTGTGTAAAGTAGTCCACCTCTTCCCCTCTCGTTCAAACACACACACACACACAAGCAGCTTTATCATTATTATATTATTATAGAGTGTTGAGGCTTCACCTGTGAGTTTTTTCCCTCAGTGGAATCTGTAGCTTTTGCTTTTACCGACGGCGCCAAAACTCGCCCCTGGGTCAGAAAGAAGAGGCTACCACTGAGGATATGGCTGACTTAATCAGGGAGAAGTTAAAAACGGGCGACGCTAAGGTTACACATAAAGTGAGCCAAAAAAGTAAGGTGTGGGAGAGTGTGGGAGAGATTCAGGCAGGTTGTCCTGTCCGATGACACTATTATAGAGTATGTTATCTGCTTGAGTTGTGAGGCATAGTACAAATACGATGGCCATTAGACAGGTTCACCAAACCTGAATCGGCATTCATATAGTGGACCCGCTGCCCCACAGCCTAGCAAGCCCACTCAACAAGCTCCATCAAATCAGCCCTTGGTGTCAGCAGAGTTCTGCTGCTCTGACCTGCGCCCATTTGATGTCGTGTCTGGTAAGGGGTTTACTTGTGTGGCACAAGGGCTAATAAATATCGGTGCACGTTATGGGGCAGTGTATGCGCAGGCAGACCATCTGCGACAGAGCAAAAGAGCAGGCAAAAAAAGAAAAAGCTAGTCTCTGTCAGTCTATCAACAAAGCACTGGAATGCGGAATTGGCATCACAATCGATATGTGGACAGACAGCTTCAATATGAGATCATATACAGTGCTGACATGTCACTTCGTCACAGAAGACTGGAAACTGTTGAGTCGAGTGATTTCCACTTTGGAGTTCAACGCGACATAAAAGAAAACTGCCATGAAAATACATGAACAAATCAGCAAGGAACTTTTAGAAGTTGGCATATCAGCTGAAGACCTGTCAAAAGTTGTGTTTGTCAGTGATCAGGGTCCCAATATCAAAGCTGCGCTTAAGAACTATTCGTGGATACTGTGCACAGTGCATGTAATCAATAAAGTCCTGAAACATACATTTGAGGAAAGGGATGCGCCAGACTTCATGCGGGAGGTGACTGACCAAATAGTTTAGGGTTAGAGGTGAAAAAATCTGGTCACGTACTTGAAGAAGTCAGGCCAGGAGTCCGCCAGAAGAAAGGTTGGCAGTCCATGCCGAAGCCTGGAGAGTGACAGCAGCCCTCATCCCCACCCTGCAGGCCCAGTCTGAGCAAACTTGTCAAGGTGAAGATAAGCTTCAACCTTTTACATTTCAGTTGTTGTATTATTTCAGCTTCTAACACTTCAACCTGTAATATTATAATGCTAATAATATTATAATATATAATATTATAATTCAGCCTTCCATAGTCAGATTACCACAATTTTAGTTTTACAAAATGAGATGTTGGTCGAATTAAGATATAATAATTGTGCACATACTAGATGCTAATTAAGTTTGGGTTGCCTTTTGTAACACTAACGGGAGAGACGAGCGCATCAAGCACCCCCGGGGAAGGTACATCCTGAACTTACATATTGTTGAAAATAATACAAAAGGCAATGAGTAAAGTGAGCTGTAGGCCAGTTTAAAACCATAATATTCTATAAACAGGTTAGAAGTGCGTGTGGAATGGTTTTACTTTGACTTTTGTGATGACGGCGGCCACTCATTCGTTTTTATGCCAGAGCATTCATTGAAAAGACGGAGATTGTTCATGGAGTGGGACAACACCCTGGACGTAATCGAGCCAGATGAAGTACAACATTACCTGCCCACTCACTTCACTGTTGACGAGTGCCAGGAGGACGTCCTTGTCTTTTGGAGGGATCACCGTCACACATATCCTCTCCTCTCCATGCTGGCTAGAGCGGTGCTGTGAATTCCAGCCACAAGCGCATCCAGTGAGCACGCTTTCAGCTCAGCTGGTCATGTGCTCGAAGCACGTCGAAATAGGTTAAATCCTGGAACTGTGGACTCGATAAACACTGGGCTAAAAAAGACAGTACAGACCTACACATAAGGCTACTATTTTGTTAAAGTTCACCGTTAAGATGTGAAAAATCCTTTGTTTGTGTGTGTGTGAGATAGAGAGAAAGAGAGAGACAGAGGTCATGTCTTTAATGGGGCATGTACCACACAACAACTTTTGTAGTCAGTGGTCACCAACAAAGTATTCTAGAACCAAACTGCCAGCAGGTCAGACCCACACACGCACAGCAACAGCAGACCATCATTTCCACTCAAACACAGACCCACACAATGCTGTACCAGAACCAAAGACACTATCAACATGCCAAAGTGGCAGATGTGTTGCTGCAATACAGCATCTAGGCCTGTGCCTGACTAAGGCCCTGTTCAGACCTGGCATTAACATGCGTCTTGGGTGATCCGATTACAAGTGGTCAGCTCTAAGTACAGGTGTGAATGCACCCAGGACGCATTGAGGACGCATTGAGATCCGATCGCTCAGACCACATTCGGAGGTGGTCTGGGCAGCATATGGCCACATTCTTTTAGCAGTGTGTACACGTATGTGTCCTGGGCCACACTGAAGCACCACCTACTCCACTGACGTCCTCCTCTTAAGCAGAAGTAAACACTAGCACGGCTAAACCACTGCTACTGTAACTTCCCCTTATGCTCTAAAAAAAGTTATAAATGTGGATTATCGTGATTTTCCCAAAGATGAACATTTACCTGAGAGATGGTAATGCCTATCTGACGATTGGAAGGAACCAGATTCACCAGCGTTTTGTTGCAACTGTTTTCCGGACACTTTTTTTCCCTTCAACTACTAATATAAATGACCGTGTAATTTTTTCAGTTACTTTAAAGCTCGGGTTGGTAATGTTGAAGAGTTCAAGAGTAAGCTAGATTTTGAAAGTATACAACCACCCCCCCCTTCAGGTCTCCCTACAAAGCCGCTCCCCTCAAAACACCTGAACACCGCCTGACTACAGCTGGAGGACGAGTCCACAGAGAGCGGTGGATAGAGGAGCGCAGCGCATCGCTGTCTCACTAACCGTGTCCATCTACCTCATGTCTCATTCACATGTCTGAAAACACAGAACATCATCA
>NTHP01000238.1:25937-37466 GCA_003416845.1 Oplegnathus fasciatus
GATTCATATCGTTGTGGGTGGCCACAAGATAAAAATGCCCATTCTGTTTGCAACACAGGACTTTGATTTCACCAACTAGTCGTTACATTTACTACACATTATTGAAAAGTGATCGCTATATTTTGAAGTCGCCCCCACCGAGTCAGCGCAAATCAGGCAGCGGGCTGAGAGCTGACTGTTCCCGGCTGTCACTCAGGGAAACCTGGTAAGAGCACATACCTTTAAGGCTGAGTCCTTACTGCAGTGACGCGGTTCAATTTCAACCCAGGGCCCATTGCTACATGTCATCCCCTCTCTCCCTAGAGACTGTTTTGATTTATAAAGCTTAATTTTCCTAGTTAAAACTGACTGGTCAGCTAGTTCAGGGGTGGTGATGGTGGGGTTCAGATGGTTTGCAGTCTGTCCAAACTTAGTTCAGAAGGGGAAATAAATAAATAAATAAAGGCAAAAAACAGTTAATGTATTCCTGTTATAGTAATTAGGGGGAGGAGGGTTCAGACAGTTCATAAAACTTATTTTAGTTAAGAATAAAAAAGAGAGATGAAAAGTACAGTATGAGGATGTGGAAATATATTTCATAATTAATTATATGCCAACATCAAAGGCACAAAAATTTCATCGCTAAGTCTGATTTAACGTGACTTCCGGCATAAACCACACCCACGTCCAGCCTATTATCCGAACACAGATACAGATCATTCTGTTGGTTGAACACACACAGATACAGATAATGACGTCTGTACACCTGTGTTAGCAACAGCACCAGGCTACATTAGCAGCTACTAGCATAACACACCTGAATCTCCTGCTGAACTGTTAGTGGTCAAGTTGCATTGTGGGCGATGTAGGCACCAGGTTTTGACACAGAAGATGAATGTGGGGAATAAAAAAAGACAATATCTCTGGTTCTGCTGCACCGATATTGATACTTAACTTTTTTTTAAACTGTCCATCGTGAGATCAACTTTTTTTCAAAAATAAAGTGGCAAATAATTTTGGATCTTAAAGCTTTAATTAGAAGAGGTGAAACTGGTTTTTATTAGATTAGCATCCAGCAGCTTCAGTAACTTCAGCACTGGACTGTGATGGCTACCGTTTGGTCCCCACAAGGAAGTTTGTTTCAACACTTAACAATGTTTTCCTTTGAGCTTACAACTACGCTGTGAGAAACAAGACAGGCCAAACATTTATAAAAGCCTGGACTGTTTATACACTGAAGCTTCTAGAAGAAATTAGGTCACGTTTGTGTGTAAGTGCCAGTTTCTGTCCACATGTTTTCCTGTGTTTTGTGCAGGATGTGTGTCCTCTGATAAGCTCTGATATCCCTGACGACAAAACATCACACAGAGAGAGACTGAACCATAAATAGAAAAATATTCAAATAAATCGTCACAGAGGCCAAGTCAAACACGCTGTGTGATATGAAGGAAGGTACACAGAGCAACAGGATCACAGCCATTAAACATGCACTGTGTGTGTGTGTGTGTGTGACTGTTGGTGTGTACACGGGTTGTGTGTTTCTGGGAAATCATTTCAAGATAAGCACATACACAAAGACAATGTGAGTGTGATTATTATGTATGTTTTTCTTGTAAATCATTTAAAGGTAAGGCTAAATACACACAGCAGCCAAAAGTGTGTGATAATCTAATTTAATATTTGGTAAAGCGCACGTGTGTGTGTGTGTTACCTGTATGCTCTGATGATGCGCTCGGCGATAGCGTCTCCTATCTTGTTGAAAACGTGTCTGTTGTCTGCACAGCTGATGAAGAACTGATTCTGAAAGACAAACAAACAAACACGCGTCTTTAATGAACCACAACGTTCATTTGTTCTGGTCTCAAGTCACATTTACAAGCGGAAAAATAGAAAAATATCTTTTACGTGTCAGTTTAAAATTAATTCTTCAATTGCTTTTCTAAAAAGGAGGACATTCACATTCACTGTCAAAATCCAGCTACCAGCACCTCTAAAACTCACCAGTTAACACTCTATATCTTGTTTGTTTAACTGGTACAAAAACTGAGCTGTAAAAGCGCCTTAGCAAGAAAGCAAATAAACGTATTTCCCAAAATGTCAAACATTTACGTGAACACAAGAAACCAGGTTACGTTGAGAAATCAGACTTCAGATTCCAGGTGAAATCTAGTTGGGAAGTCAGGTTTCTCTGATCCCCTACCGAATCAAATCACTTTAAAGGAATCAGGCTACTTTTACTTACGTGCATGCAAACCACTGTCACTTTGCCGAATAAAGTAAAAAGTTGGTTTGCATTTAAAAGGTGTCACAAAATGACAATAAAATCTGCAGGAGTTAGTAAGTGTTTTAGATGAATGCCAGTCGCTCCTCTGTTACCACACTGGCTGTTAAGTTTTCTAAACAGGCAGAACCGGCACAGCTTTTCATATTTATTAGGAAACTGCACATTCCCAGTCTCCATGAACTACCCACCGGTTCTGTGTATTTACTGGGAAAGATTCACACTCCAAAAGGCTCCTTTCTCAAAAGCTTGAGTGAAGATTGTTGCAGCATTCGAGAGAGAGGGAGAGACTTGAAACAAGTTCAGAGTTGGAATAATATTTGTTGGCCTGTTAATCCATGGTTACGGGTAGTTTAACCATCCATCTTGTTGCTATGGTTACCTGCAGCTTAACAAACCGTTGCACTGGTTTAGAAGAGCGGTTAAACTGTTGGACACGTTTTAACAGCCACCTCTCAGCCAAAAGAAAGGGCGTATTTTCCACTGCTGTGGTTTAACACTATGAACTGGGTTGACCTGCACTGTAGATGTGCTGTTGTTAGATGGTGCTTTACACAGATGAGTACCTCTATGTAGATGAAGTGTTGGCTGTTCTGGATGGCGTGGACGTAGGCGTTGTGGATGGACTCCTCGTGGTATTTGATGCCAGCGGACCAGTCAGAGGCTGAGCGAAGGATCTGAGAGAAGGAAGACGTGGGTCGGAGTTTGAGAGGCAAGACGGGGAAACAATCGTGTAAGCAAAAGTTCAGTTTAGTTTCATCTCAGACAAAATGTTTGTATTTGATCCTTGAGACAACGTGATGTTACACCACTTATTTCCACACTGGAGAGGATTTTTGTCCTAATTCCAAACAACATACTAAATCTATACAGAGTGTATTATTTAGTATTCTTTCAGGTGCTTTTCAAGCACTTAGCATATTAGAAATGAATGTACTTTATGGTTTTGTACCAAGAGGATACAAGATGCGTGCAAGCAGACATCAAACTGCATCTTTGGAAAACTACTGCAACAGTTAATAGGCAATAGTTTTACCAAAAGATTCAGTACTTTAATTTTCCTTCCTGCTGAAGCTTCTCACTAGTCTGTTTTCATTTTTTTCCCAGCAGTGAGAAGCACAACGGCACACTGAATCCAGCAGATTTAGTATGTATACTATAATTTTGTCATCTAACCAGTGTGAACATATTGGATACTAAAACCCACTTACACGGTCAGACTGAGGTACAGTCAGACGAAGTGATGTCTAAAAATAAACTGTAATAAAATAAAATAAATAAAAATCAGATAAATTTCAGTTGTGGCGTCAACTGAAGTGGAAACCGGCAGAGAAGCAACTTATCGCAGGCTAAGCTGAACACAGTACCAACCTGCACTTTGGCGGGGACGCAGTTGGGGACTTGGTATCGCTGCTCTCCAGCGGTGGTGTGAGACTTGGGCAGCAGACACGGGTACGACATAGAACGGTACTTTGGCTTCACGAGCTGGCAGAGAAACAGAATGAAACAGGAGTCACACCGAGCACTGCGACCCAAAGCTGCAGATTTCTGCTACAGCAATGTGGACAGCTGCAGAGTCGGATCCACAAAACAGCTAAATAAGTATTTTTCATCTGTATGTTCTATCAGAGCAAACAAGGAGTTAAAGGTTTATGTCGAGTGTCAGCTCATTTGCTAAAGTGATACACAGGAAGATTCTTGTTTTCCAGACTGTGCAGACTTTTATTTATACTTTTTGTGCAACACAGTGAAAATAAAGACACAGATTCTCTAAAAAATGTTGGTTATTAATATTTTTAGGGCTTTCCTCTGGAGGAGCAGGAACAGTTTCAGCATCTTGCTCAGTGACTCTTCAACAGAACACGTAGCTCCTGTTGGAATCAGGTAAAGGGACGCTGTTGTCTCTAAGTTAACCCCTTACTCAGTATGCTAGAACAACAGCAACATGACCTCTGACCTTGGTGAAGTTCCACCGCTGGATGAAGTGTCTGGCCACATCTCGAGCTGCTTTCCCATGAACCACTGAGGAGATGTCGTGCCAAGGCATTCTGGGAGTTGTGTGTCTGTCTATGAAATCTAAACCAGCAGAAACAGGACAGTGAGAGAGGGATGGGAGATGAAATTAAATTGTTCGTAGATTTGCTGGTAAATTGTCAGCTTAATAGTGCACTTGCCATCGAATGGTTTGTCCAGTTGAATCCAGTCCTTGTGCACGAAGTTGCAGTAGTCTTTTCCGTGCCAGAACCGTGTGTTTCCAAACAGCTCCCCAACCCCCGTATGTAGACTACGCACTGAGCCGCTTCCTAAAACACACACGGGTATCAAGTTATTTGTCGTCAGTGCAATACAGTGAAAACTACAGTCACTACAAACTGTCCAAAGACCAGTCCTCACTGCAGGAACTTTTCCAGGAACCCCTCCAACAAATGCACTATTTCCTCCTGTTTGTTTGACAAAACCTACAGTGAGCAGCTGCTTTAAAAATGAAACTATATATTTGTGAGGTGTTTTTAAAGATTTATGTCTCCAGTAGGAACCAACAGGCTTTGAGCTGAGAGCCACAGACAGGAAGTCAGACAGCACTGAGAGACGGACTAACACATTGTTGGTTTTTGTCTTTTCATGGGATTTGACGACAATAACAAAGATATAGAATAAAGACTTATGTGAAAGAAACTTCAGTCTTAAGAATACCAGTAGTTTTAGATAGAAGCTGGTGAGCTTCTCCTCCATGGTCTAATCTGTTTACAGTACACCAGAGTACCATACTGACTTTGACAGTGATGCACTGGTGTTTGGAAAATGCTTTGACAGCACTTTTACGGAAATGAAACAGCAGCTGGAAGGAAGACAGCACTACAGTCAAGATTTATAAAATCCACTACAAGTAGCAGAGAGTACAGAGACATGCAGGCTGAACTCACCAAACACATTTAATTATTAATTAAATATGTTTTAATTATTTTACTTACCTGAAATACAATGAAATAAATTGTACTATACTGATGTAAGTAACTAGATTGTAGAGTAATCAAGTTTTTTTCATTAAATTAGGACTTAATTTGTTTATAGTAGCGTTTGTTTGCCTCACGTTCATCTCTGACACTTCCCATCTATCACACAAGCAGGATAAACAGAGATGCGCCTGGCAAACAAACAGCAGCTCTCCTCCGGCTAATAAAAACACACGGCATCTGTTTTACTGCGGACATGGCCCGTGTGCCAGGAGAGAAATATGAGTTTGTTTAAAAAAATAAAACAGCCAAGTGATTACAGGCTGCAGTATCTCATCAAATAAAACCCCAGCGCTGCTTGATGGGCGTGCAAGACTTTCTAAAAAGGGAAAATAAAAGGAAAGGCCACATGTTGTTTAGTTTAGTGGAACTCTACTGGTCTTCAAGTTTAAGCTATTTGAAGTTTTATCCTGTTTCTTATTTCTGCTGTTCGTCTGAGTTGTACACGTCTTTTTCATTACACTTACAGATCAGTATTTGCCTTCTCTCTGTTTTTACCCTCAATCACCTCTGTACTTCTTAACATGGATCCACACCCCAATCACTGTCCACTACGACAGCCACTAATGACTATTTTTGACACATGTTTGACCAACAGTCCAACACCCAAAGATACTGAATTTATAATTATATAAAACAGAGAAAAGCAGAAAATCCTCATGTTTGATAAACTGGGACCAGCAGATATTTGACATTTTTGCTCGACTAGAACATTTTTAATTTAACAATTAATAGA
This sequence comes from Oplegnathus fasciatus, assembly GCA_003416845.1. Classification (NCBI taxonomy): domain Eukaryota; kingdom Metazoa; phylum Chordata; class Actinopteri; order Centrarchiformes; family Oplegnathidae; genus Oplegnathus; species Oplegnathus fasciatus. The sequence goes on from NTHP01000238.1 coordinate 31,948, forward strand.
TTATCAAAATTGTGGCCGATTAATTTTCTGTTGATCAACTTATAGATTGATCCACTAAATCTTTCAGCTCTACTGTCCACATCTCCAGTTTTTCCAGTGCTTTAATACTGTATAAGGATGTAAAAACGACACAAAACCAACACGATTCCTGCTCATGTCCAAATATCAAAGATATATAAAAAAAAATTAAAAAGACACATTTTCTGAATTGACCTTTGACGCATCGGAGGAAAAAAGCTTTAATCTCGCGCACGGAGAACCAAAAGCCGTTCAATCAAGATCAAAACCACAGCAAAGCACACTGGGAAACAGGAGTCGAGCGACAGGGTTGAGCCCCGGCCACACTGCAACACAACCACCGCCGGCACCAACTCACCAGCCTGACACTGGCCGATAGGAGTGGCCGTCCTCAGCTCCGCCAGCCTGCTGGGGATCAGATTGTGTTGGCTGGTGACGCTGTTGGACCAACCTAAACAGAGCGGCCAACAAACACTGAGACAGCAGCACAGATTGAGACATGGCTGCTGGATGAGAAGCTGTAAAAGCCAAAAGCCAAATGATCCTCAAGGTTTTGTTCGTGCAGTCTGGCCACATACTTTAACACCTCAAACGGCTGGAACAGACATTACTATTGGTTAATAATGTTTTTTTTAATCACAGATTGATCAACCTTTATCACCAGGTTCAGCATTGTTAACTTAACTCTGAGCGACTCCTCTGATCACTACAATTTCATTCAAATAAACTGAACTTTCTGCCACGTTTTCCCGACCTAGACGCCGTTGTGAGCAGGCCCTATAGAGCCAGAGACCTCCAACATGGCTGCCAGAGGGTGCACAACCTCACCCCTAAGCCACCTATTGCAAACAAGTACCTGTGTTAGTGACCATTATACCATCAATACAAGTATTTAACACAGTGTTTAAATACACCACTCACTTTCCTCGTCGTCCAGGTCACTGTCGCTGTCAGCGTGGGCCAGCCCGCGTTTCTGCAGGTGCCTCCTGATGCTGAACCTGGTCCTCTTCATCCTCCCCTGACCTTTCAGCTTGGGCTGGTCCACCGAGTCCGTCACCGTAAAGATGCCCCTCCCGTTGCTCTGGGAAACGGCGCCGCTGCCGTTGGCTGGGGCAGCCATATTGGAAGAGGCAGCTTCAGCCTAAGAATAAGTTGAACAAGCAGCGTTGATCAGGGTTGTGGAATCAGCAAGTGTTGTTGTGGGCACATAAAGTCAAAATAAAAGCAACACTGAAACAATAGAAGAAATGGAGAGAAATGCTAATTATTCTTATAGAAATCACGATTAAAAGAAAACTAAATGTCAGTAGTCACAGGAACAAAATATCAAGTTTTTATGAAATAAGAAAAGTTGCCTTGTTTTAAGATTTGTCCATTTTTATAGATAATTCAATGGGTTTTTAGAGTTTCTTCAGCCTAAGATATAGGAGTATTTCCTCAACCCATAAAGGATTTAATCCCTCAATTTATCTGAAAATTTAAAAATCAGCAAATATGAAGATACATGATTTTATCTGGGAAACAATGTGATGTTTAGGAAGATCTTTTTTAACTGTTACTCATAATGTAAAGAAATCTGACTGATTAGATTTTTGAGACCTTGCAAATATCTAAAACCTTAAAAATGTTCATGGTTGAAGTGAAATTAAAAAGTTAAACGGAGAAGCGAGTGTGTTAATGCGAGAGAGAAACAGAGAAGCAGAGGGCAGGTAGATGGTGCAGGTAATCCTGTCCTCACTACATGTTGGACAATGATCAAGTGACACTAACAACGTCAGTTCAGCTGTGTGTGTGATACCTGCTCCAAGTGTGAGCGTGTAACACTCCCGACGTCCGTCAGCCGGTGTTCCCTGTCATCCCATCGGCCATACGCCAGGTCAATCCCACCAACGAAGGCCACCGATTGGTCGATGACGATGATCTTCTCGTGATGCGCCCACAGGTAGACGGCGGAGGAGACGTGGTCTGGGTGACGCATCACCTTTGGAGAAAAAGCCAAAACCTCAGACAGGAAACCTGCATGTAGAGGCTGACACGTCGCTGCCTCCTTAGATTCTGTTTACCACTCGGCCCTGAGGTTTATTACTGCTGATAGCTACAGAACTGGATCCTTTATGATCAGGTCGGCTGGTCTTCTCTGACTGACAGACGTAATAATCACTGGTATCTGTCTATCTTTAAAGCCCTGATCAGAAAATTACCATCATACGTTACATCTATGTTGCATTGGAAGCCTGGTCCACGCTCCAGTGACCGGCTGGTTCTTCAGGTACCTCGTGCCAGGACTGATCTTGGAAAGACTGCTTTTAGTGCAGCAGACTCAGGGAATCTCTTGCAACATGACCTAAAACTGAATACTCTTATATCACTTGGACGCTTTAGGGTGTTACTTAATAAGCGTCCACTATCGGCCTGTAACTGTTTTAGCTGATATTGTTTGTCGTTTTGTAGGATTGTATTTCTATTTTAACTGGATTAACTCATTGACTGTTTATTTTTAACTTATTTTAACTTATTGTTTGTTTGTTTGATGTCTTTGTCCATGCTCGGCATCATTGAAAATGAGGGCCTTAAATAAAGGTTTGAATGGAATTGAACTGATACACCTGTGGGAATACACGCAGACCCTCACCTTGATGTTGGGGTGAAGGTGCAGCAGCGTTCTCTTGCTGTATCCTGAGTTGATGCCCAGAGCTAACTCCACCTCCTTGTACAGCATCACAAAGATCCGCACTCCTTGTTGCTGTGGAAACACAAACACGATGCTAAATATCAGTCCTAGTAGCTATAACTTATAATATACGAAGATATTATATATATATATATATATATAAGCTATTTGTCTGTATCTGTAACATCTTGTTCCAGCTCTTCATTTAAAGTATGTACGATGTTCACACTGAGTGGAAATTCAAAGCAAAGACTCTGACAATGTTTTTAATGGCTGCAACTAGTGGAAATATCATGTGCATAGTTTTTAAACACATTTCTCCAACATCAGCCTGAGAGATTTGCTATCTTTGGAAAGTTTGGGATTTCCATGAGAACTTTAAATAAAGTTTGAACAATGTTTGGCTGCACGTTACAAGTTTAACTGACCCACCAGCAGGCTGTTGCTTCTTATGGGGTAAAACACTAATATTACCATTGTCACATTAAAGGTACCCTGTGGAGATTCTGACCTCTCTACGGTGCAGTTTTTCATGAGTGGGTTCTGCCAATGGCTTCACACTATTCTAGTGACCTACAGTAACGCGATACGCAGCAATGCACCAGCAAAGACAGAGAAGAAGAGGACTGCTAGCTAGTAAACAGGCATGTCAACAAAGCAGGTTTCAAACTTTTAAGAGACGTCAGCTTTGTAAATGTTTTATGAGGAAGGAAATGAGTTCATCACGCTTGTTTGAAATAAAAAAAATTTAGATGAGAAGATCAATTTGAGTTTGTGGTTGTTCAGTAGAGAGGTGTCTCAGAATCAGACTGCCAAGTAGGTTTTCACATACAAGGAACGTGCCGTGGTGTTTCGGTGCGTAGCAATGAACAAGAGTCAAGAATCATAACTATATTTAGCCTAGCTTAGCATTAAGACTGGTAGCAGGGGGAAACTGCTAGCATAGCTTGATAAGACATGCATATGTATGCGACTCCTGTCAGAAATATAAAACAAGAATCTGTGTGTTTATTGAACAACAACAACAACAACAACTGGACCAAATACATCTCAAAAGTCCTGTTTTCAGTTACCAGCTCTGTAACTCAGGTGACTCCTGGGTATTTGGTGACTAGCTTGTTAGCTACGTAACAAGACACAGTGTACTGTATTCTTTGTGATTTCAGCCTAAAACCAGATCAGTGAAGAAACAGTTTCCTGCTCACCGCTTTGCGTTTCAGTATGCAGTCCAGGCGCCAGCGGTTGCCCTCGACAACCGGCCTCTTCAGGAAGATCTCTGGACTCAACCTGTGGAGCAACACGCACAGTAAGACGTCACATATAGCCACGACTTGTTCTTCTTTTCCTTCTCATCTCTGCTGTGTCCTTCTGATCTCCCCCTCTACTTCCCTACTTTCTCTTTCCTTAAATAATAAACTTCTTTCTGTGATTCCTGCTTTCCTTCTTTACCTCGTTCTTTCCTTCCTTCCTTCCTCAACCAATCTGACAGCATGAAAATCCCCCAAACTGGAGAGACCACGCTTTCATCCAACACCAAAACGTAACGCTACTTTTCTTTTTTGCACACCTGAATTCAGTTTAATGCCGTTACTTGTTCACTTCAGTAAAAATATGATTGCAGGACTGTAAATTGCAATGGAGTATTTATTTATTTATTTTACATTACTAGCCTTTTATTCAACAGTACTTGTTCCAGTACTGCAGATACAGTAAATCACTTACAGGCACACACACACACACACACACACACACACACACACACACACACACTTTGCATGTAGTATTGAATTGTGTGTCTGTGTGTGTGTGTGTATTAGTGTAACAGTAGTCTGAGCCTCAGACTGTAACGGATCTGTTTGACCAGAAAACCTCCACAAGAGGTGACCGCCAAGTGCACTCACTGCACTCGGAAACACACACACACACACACACACTTTAGTATTATTCTGCAGAATCATCTTAGTGTGATCGAGTTTAAAGACACACACACACACACACACATAAACACACACTTACCACCAGTCTGTGATGAATATTTCCTCTTTGGCTTCTTCAAGAGCATCGGCCACATCCTCCATGTAGGTTTTCCCATTCACATACCTGTCAAAAGACACACACAAAACACACACGTGCACACATACCCAAATATGCACACACACAAACACACACACAAACGCACAAACACACACCTTTAGACAGTGAGAACAACCCAAAACACTTCCTCCTCTCACTTTTCAATCTGTCCCTCTTCTGTTCTTTCATTATGCTTTTTATGGCGGACCTCTCACCTGCGCACACACACACAGTCCATCTCACAGACAGTATAGTGTTGCCCAGCAGGGAGACAGGTGATGAGCAGGTGAGGCTCACTTTCCCTCTCTTTGTGTCGGGTTACTCCAGCGAGACACACACACACACACACACACTCTGCCAACTGGACCAGGCCTCGTCTAGACTTTTTTACCGACACCTGGCCCCGGTGTTTGGCACTAATTTGAATCAATTTAATGCCGAGGCCCAAAAGTTATTTTCCTATTTTTCATTTCCTCATTTCTCCCCGTGGACGGTGTCGGTTGGTTGTCGTGGTTACCATTTGGCGGGAATGTTCTCTTCCTCTCGGGCGAAGGATCCGAAGCGGTGGTCGGTGAGGAAGGCCGAGCCGTGCTTCTGGACGAAGCCTTCGATGGCCTGACCCCACCAGCGGGCGTGTCTGTAGCTGCTGCACTTCAGCACCAGTGATCTGTGTACACACACACACACACACACACACAGACACACACACAGACACACACACAGACACAGACACAGACACACACACACACACACACAC
>NTHP01000238.1:38453-50131 GCA_003416845.1 Oplegnathus fasciatus
GACACAGACACACACACACACACACACACACACACACACACACACACTCTTTAATTCTAGAGTTTATATGAGTTGCTGGTCAATATTGAGACCAATAAAGGATGTCAGGGATGTCTTTAGTACAGTGATTGATTCACAGAGACTAGGAAATAAATAAAATTCCTTTTATGCCATTTGTGGAAGTTTATGAGGTTATTAATGGTGTGTAAATTTGAACAGATACGTTACATTATTTAACCCCTGACTGATAAACCTTTGACTGTACTTAATGTGACAATTGAAGACTCTGTTTGGTTTTGTTAAGTACATTAAAGTCTCTCAATTACCTGTCTTGCTTTGATGACCCTGAGCTATATAATAAATACTTAAACTGGGAAATTAAGTGTTTTGGGATGAAGATCATCAAATCAAATCATTAAAAATGAGGGTGTTTTTTAAAATGTGGCCTTAATAACAAACATATGTATTCTCCTCCTCCATTAATAACTCCCTTAATCCTTCACTAATTTTAAGGGAGTTTAGCATCATTTAAGGAAAGATTAAGGTAAATGTAAAGTTGTTTTAAATAATATGCGGTTTGCAAAGTGTGAAATGAAGTTGTTTACTTGAGTTGAATAAAAAACATTTGATTCATATTTTGTTGTTTCTCAGTTTCTACATAAATGTGACGTGGAAAGAGCACGTTGGGTTACAGCTATATAAAGCACACACGTGTCACACACCTGGACAGACTGTCGATGCGAACGCCGTGTTTGGTCTCCGTGTCTTTGGAGTCCATCTTGATGCTGAACTCCTTGTCGACCAGCATCACAAAGGAGATGGCCCCCGAGTCCGGCTTCATGTACAGCAGGAACGAGTCCTTCACCACCAGCCAGCTTCACACACACACACACGCAGTCAGAAGTTTAATATTTTAACAGCAGTAGTTGTCCTTGAATCATGGTGCACACATGTAAAAAAAAACACCCTGAATTAACACTAAAATGAACTGCATCTTTTTTCAGTATAAAGGAAAATTCTTCTTTTCTACAATCGGCAGCAACAACAGCAGTCCAATGATACAGGCTGTAACCAAAACCCCAAATTATCTAGACCACTATGTGTAGAAATGGAGCTGAATGTGAGCTCAGCTGGTTATAAAATCAAAGTCACAGTTGAACCTGTGTCTCTGCAACATCAAACAGACGACTCCATCCAGATTTGAGTATAAAATTTCATATTTTTCTTAATTGACTGCTTTGCTGGTGCCCGGCTGTACTCTGGTCCACTGATGTCAGTGTGTCTATAGACCTCAGCAGTCAAGTAAAAAGTATATACAGGATATTATAACCAACAGGAGTCATGGTCAGATTTAAGAAAACATCCTCCATCATCAGTCTCATGTCAGCATTCGTGTCTTGTTCACTGACCGTTTGGACCAGCGGTAGCACATTTTGCTGCGACCACAGCAGTTCATCCCGGGGATCCGGTGGCCGCCGGATCGCTTCAGCACCATCCCTTCTCTGAAAGACAAGACGGATGCAGTTCTTACCAAAAAATACTGTACATCTGTGCCTACAAAACGCTGATGCACGTTTTGGATAAGACGTTATGGTACATTGTTTTCTGGGTTGGGGAACTAACATTTGAGCCCATTCTTCACACATTTATACATCTGGCATTGGTTGATTTTCTTAATACAAGAGCTTAATAACCTTTTTGATAGAATTCCACATTTTTGGATATCAAGGAGTTGAAAGAAATTTGCTTTTCTTCATATAAATGTTTCACTAAAGTGATCATTATCTTAAAATACGAGTAAATAAATAGGTCTTCTTGAAACCATTCGCATGAAACTGGTATTAAGTGAAATTGTGAAAACAGAAGAGTTTTTTCAGGTTAAGTGTAAGATTTAAACACCAAAGCCAATATTGAAAGGTAGTCAATGATATTTTTGACAGAGAGTTGCTCTTACAAGCCTTTTGGTCCCAGATCGTGGATAAAGGACAGCTGGCTAACATCAATGAACTCCATCTGAAAGAGAGAGATATGTGTTTTGATGCAAATCAAAATATGAAACCAATAATCAACAACTGACTGCACATTAAATTCTTTCCCAGGACATTATGGTCTACTTTGTTATTTTGCAGGTTTTAAAGGTTTTTCCAAGATGTGTGAGAACCCTTCTGTCATCCTTACCGTTGCGTGGTAGTTCCTGTACATCGGCATCTTTAGCAGATTATTCAAGTAATCTTCCAGTTGTTTCTGGAACAAACACACATTAAATAAACATCAGCCAGTGCAATAAAATTAAATATCAACACGTATGAAAGCAAGAGACTGGTGAAAGGCGTACCCTGCGACTGGAAACTTGCTCCTCTCTGCCCAGTTCCTCTCCTCCTCCTCTGGGGAGGTTCGGCATCTGCCTCGCCTCGCTCCTCGTCACCGTCTGCCTCTTCACCGTGTGACTGCAGAGAGAGACGACAAGAACAGCTAACAGGTTGTCGGTTCAAATCCCAGGACTAGGCAGGAAAACTAAGGTAGCAAAAGTGTCAAACTATAACAAAACATTTGTTCCTAATAGTAGTTTTGGCAACTTTTTGGAAGGTTTGGGTGACAAGAACAACAAGAAAGCACAAAGACAAAATGTGACCTGCAGGTCTGATGTGTCAAAAGTTTTTATATTTGTATTTATAATAATGAAAATTGGCAAACTGACATTTTTAGGTGATAAGGTGGGATTAAATATTTGTAAGCTGACTGAGCGTTTCCTTATAACATACATACTTACATGGATGCTATGATATGTGTGCAGTTATGTCTTTGAGTACATCATGTGCTAAGTAAATGATACATCATGGATCTAAGTCAGATGTTAGTTCTTGTGGCCACTGTGTGTCCTTGGTATTGTTTCAGCTGTCTGTGTTTGTGTTTACGTGTTGAAAAGCATCGTGAAAATACTGTTAAAGCCGACCCAGCCGCGTGTAATGTCATTGTGGTCTCCACCTGTCTACACCTCCCTTAATCTAAGCATCTGAGGCTTTAAATGAACCCAAACGGAAGCCAATCCAGAAGAAGACGAGGCAGAAAAAGCCTCGCAGCGTTTACCTGCGTGACGGCAGCGGCAGCCTCATGAAGGTCTTGTACGTCCTCAGCTCTCTGTGGAGATCCATGAAGTGTTTCTCCTTCCTCTTCACCAGCCATGTAAACTCCCCGTGTTTCAACTCGATCTTAAACACTGCCGGCATCGACTGAGCACACGGCATACAAGTTATTGACATTTAATGCTTCACATTTTAAAAAGTTTCCTCATTTGGTAGTTTTAATAATCAGCGTTTCGTTGTTAAAACTATCTGTTTTGAAACATTAACAAGATTCTTGTGTTCATTGCAACTTTGTCCCCTTGGTGAGTTTTAGCATCTTTTCAAACTCTCTTGGCAGCTTTAATTAGGCAGAGCTGTCTAAAAGGGATGTGGCACCATCATCAGGCAACCTCAGCTGACTTTCAGAAGCAGCTAATAGTTTCCTTGGACGACAGAAACACTGCCTGTATGTTTGTATGAAGCTGTTTTAAATAAAACCACCGGATTTCCCTTCAATTCTGACCCTGTAGATAACAATGTCATATCTAACACCATCATCAGGTCAAAATCTAATTCTATTAATGATCAAATACCTGCAAACTAATGACATCACCGTCAGCCTCAGTTGTACTTTGTGTTTAGTGCTAAACTAAGATGGTGAACATTAGATCTGCTTGTGTCTTTTATATCTTGGCATTGTTAGCATGTTGGCATTAGACTAAGTGCAGCCTCACAAAGCTGCAGTATATATGACTCTCTTTTTTATAGATGATAAAATGTACAAATAAATTTGAACAAATTTAACCCCCTGACTCCCCACTTCCAACAGCTGAAGGAGAAATCTGGTTTGGGGCCATTTCAGTTTATTAAACAGCATCTTACAGATCAAATGTGAACTGAGCAACTCCACCTCTGACTAATGGTTCCAGCCCAGTAATTTAAAACCAGTTTGACAATAGAGATGTCATCTGAGACAAATAATAACTGTATGCAGTGAAATGTCAGGAAGGTTTGTGTGTCTGAGTGCACCTTGTTGACGCTCCTCTGTGTGGTGATGTTGAACCGGTCCTGAGCCGAGGTGAACCGCTCCACCTCCAGGATCTTGGCGGTGATCGGAGAGGACAGGAAGACTCTGGCCTCGGGCTCCTTGAATCCCACCGTGTTGTAGATCGCCGTGAAAGGCAAATGCGCCGCTGCAGAAAAATATATACAAAGATATCAGATAACAGACACAGCTACATGTGGGGACGGTGGATGAACACCACGCTGACACACACCTGGGGCGTTGGCGTCGGTTGTGTCGTACTCTCCATCTTCCAGGTCGAGCTCGCGGGTGTCCAGCTTCTCCATGATGCCGGTCATATCGCTGGCAACCAGCTGCAGGGTGCTGGAGGTCGGCTCGGACTGCCGCAGCATGGCTAGCACTCAGTCTGGAGCCCGGGGCTCACCTGGAGAGACAGGTAACGAGGGGAAGGGGGTGTTAAACCAAAGGTAAGAGAATCACATCCTTTCATTTTCCAGCCAAAGCAACCCAGCTCTTCCTGGAAGATCATAAAGCTTTCCCAGTCAAGATGGGATAGTTAGTCCTTCCTAATCACACGCCCAAACCGTCTGACTGGCTCGTTTCAGCATGAAAGAGCAGCAGTCCTTCTTTGATCTACTTCCAGTTTCGCCAACTTAACTGAGGTCTGGAGATGAGGTGAGACCACAAGAAAAGTGTCCACTGGGTCAGCAACATGAGTGATCAGACTCCAGTTTTACAATTACAAAGTGCGAGAAAAACTAAGTCAAACATTAAATTATTTCCCAACAACACTTCCATTACATGTTACAGATTCCTGGTTCGACACCCAGGCTGGAAGAAAGTGTAGAATCCACGCCGGAGGTTAACCTGAAGCAGCATTTCACCACAGAGTGAATGTGTAACTGTTAACTGCTTTGGCACTGATGGAGAAGTTGAGGGTTTCATTTGTTCATTAACCACAGCAACACGACCAACATCAAAAAACCCTGGAAACATATTCAGGGTGGAGCATATAAACACACTTTTCTGCCAACATAAATACACATTTGTGTATTTCACATGAGACAACTTACTGCTTCTGCACTGGAACCATCACTTTTGCAAAAACCAGGCTTCTTATCTGTCATCAAACACTCTTTATGTCTTTCTGATGGATTTACTCTCTCCTTTAGCCCTCCATCTTTCTTTCCTCGCTCTCTACATCCACCTTTCCCAGCTGCCTCTTCAGCGGTTTTATCTTCACAACCTGCCACTCTTCCATCCATCTCTTTCCTCGCAGCCTCAGATCACATCAGAGACTCTAATCCAAACAACAGGATTAGCAGAGGAGAGGCACAGGAAGCAGAGGCCTTTTTCACCACATTCCTCAATGGAAGTGTGTGGGGGGGGGAAGCAGGTCAAACGGTGTTCGTGTGTCCGCTCATGAATGAAGAGGATTGACTGGAGGGATTTTCACATAAACTGACCCAGAAACTTGAATGTGACGACATGTACTGCGTGTGGATGAAACAGAGAGACAAAGAGAGAGACGATGATGACAACCAAAGTCACAGAAAGACAAGCGTAACAAATAAACATGTCATCTGTAATTAGTGATGCAGTAAAACCCCGTGAGCCAATGAGAAACAAGCAGCTACAGGTGCTTGAATGTTTCATGGAAACTCAGCCGGTAGATCGTCTATATTAGTGATGAATCCACAAGTTTATCTTATCATTGATATCTCTGTATCGGTGTTTGTGTGGGAGGATATAAGTAACAAGACAAAAATGTCTTTAATGTAATTTAGAAGCTCATTAAACATTCATAATAAAGGCTTTATTTAGTGTTAATAATAGTTCACTGTACTTTACTGCAGATATTAAGTGTTATAGGCTGCACTTTTATCTCAACTTAATTATATTTCTGTTGTAAGCCTGTGAATATTCTCATTCATCCAGGTCATAGTTATCTCAAGGAAATTGAATCGAACGCAACTGGAATTTTTTGGTTTTGTCTGTATATTTCTGTTGTATTTGTGTTGTGGTTTATACTTCATACCAATTTTACCTAATTTAACTACCAAAATTAAAAGGTTACTGTTTTAGTATTATCATTCTATCTACTATGAAAACTAAATTACTAAAATTCAGGGGTAGTTTGTTAAAAAAAAATAAAAAAAATCTGTATTGTTTGTAGAATCATTTTGAAGTGTTAAATATTGAATTTGGTATGTTCCTAAAAAAAAAATCTTGTATCAACTTCCTATTCCAGGTGTGCCGTTCTTATCCAGAGTGACCAGGTAGAGGTTCAGTCTTTTTCAACAGAGGCTCTCACAGAGATCGGAGCCCAGTCAGCATTTCTCCTTGCCTGTCGAATCTGCAACCACGTCTAAACTAGTCCAGAATAAAATGAGTAAAATGGTATCTTCACACTGTGGAGCTGCCACAACTTAGCATCACACCACACTCACAAAACATAATTGATACCACACTTTAAATGAAGCGGAGCAAATATCTCTGGACATTTATTCACCAATCTGTGCTCTGTGTAAAATGTTGCCTCTATAATGTAAGCTGTCACTTCATCATTGTTCAGTGAGCAGAAACAAGCTGTCCGACGAGCAGAAGTATGAAGTATTTCCTTCCTCACAACCTCTTAAAACGTTTCTAAAGCGCACTTCTAAGAAAACGACAATTTATGTTTTGGTTCTGCAAAGAGTTCAAATGTGGTCTGTCTGCTTTCACTTCCTCCTCCAGTCGACTCCACCACCGACCACATATCCAGAAAACCAACAGGTCTGAACCCCTCAGAGGCCAATGAGTGTCCACCAGCAGCCACGAGTCCCGTAAAAGTGCCCTTGAGCAAAACACCGAACCCCTACCTGCTCTTTTAAAAAGCTACGAGCCAAGAATCCAAAATAGGAGGGAAGAGTTTTGACTCAAGTGTATAATATTTATGTTTAAAGGGCAGTTATTTTACACGTAAGAGCTGTTTTTGACCGGCAAGCAATGACTGTTTGCCTGAAGTCGCCCATCTTTATACTAGAAACAAAGAGGTGAAATGAACGTCATTCTTCTCATCTGACTCTGGATAAAGTGGCAAATTAACATATTTCTGAAAAGTGTCACACAAACATTAAGACCATTTAATAAAACAACAAGTTTCTAATAAGCGAGTAGGGACGTAATTATTGTAATGTAGCCTATAACTTTTAATCGGGGAAAAATGCCCAAATGGTTCAAAAAAATGCCATAATTATTGCATTTTTCACCCTCCCAATTAACTAAAAAGTTGCTGGCGGCAGTTCTCCCTCCTGGCGTGAGTTTTGTCTACAATAAAAGCATGGCTGGTAATACATCAAATGCATAAACAAAAAGTTGTCTTCCCACAGTCTGCCTCTATTTGGCACAATCCAAATGTTATAATTCTCATTGTGGAGTTCAAGGTGTATCACCAAGCTTGGACATATCATTCATGACAACGTTATTTAATGTTTAATATTGACATCCCAATAGATAACTCTTCCAAACTCCATTTTTTCAGTTGTTATGGTCAGAGTTATTATTGCCTGTGATCCCTTAATATGAAGTAATGTCTCATTGCGACCCCTCATCATAAATTGCACGTCTATAAATTGTGAGCAGTTCAATCTGAGAGGGATTTCACTCCTCAGATTATTTCATTTCAATAATTTTTAGAAGCCTGAAGAGGTAAAACTAGATTATTCTGCAAGAAAGAAGCAAAGATTAGAGAAAAGTTTAAAAAAAAATCTACAGAATTAGGTTTTCTTGTATCCTACATATACAGTAAATTATATTGGCCTTTGCCTTCAGCACACTGTTAAGCAAACACCTCACATCCACAAAATGTTTCTCAGTGCAAACTAAAACAAATTAGACGCAAATGCAACCACCTTTACTGTACTACCATGACGCAGCAAACACATTTGGTTGCACAATCCAAACACCGTCACACAGTGTATGCAGCCTGTAGTATGCAAACTAACCTCAGCATTAAGAGAATGAGAGTCTCTGTCGCATTGTGCCACTGTTGTATTGAAATTGTGTGACGGAGAAATGTGTGTGAAAGTGCGTCTAAGGTGTGTCGGCGGACGTCGAACAATAACTCCTGGTGGAACCGGTGATGCAGGGATTTAAAAAATAACAGAAAAACGGCAGGAATAAAAGTTAAAGACAGAAAGAAAGACAAAGGATCAGCCAAAGTGAAGAAACCTGGGCAGAAAACTGAGATTATACAGATTAAAATGAAGCAGCTTCAGGTGTAAAGGTGTTCATATTCCTGGCTTGTGTGTCAGTTTGATAAAGTCTTTGCAGAAAGAAGCACGGCTTCGGTTACACTTACTGCAACATGCTCATACACTCTTCCGTCTTTTGTCTGCGAGGGAATAATGTTATCAGCACTAAAAATCACACAGAAAGACAAACCTGACCCTGTTCTCCACATCTGAACTAGATTTAAAAGCAAAAGGAATGAAAGAGCTGAAACTTGTGAGCTGTTTCACTGCACTGTTGCTTTTTTTTTTTTTTACTTCCAGTTCAAGAGATTTATAATGACTTTCAAGGAATTCAAAGCCTCAAAACTGCCATGTTCTGGGCTACAACTATCCCACAAAGACCCTGATGCTGACTGTGTTGCTGCATGAGCATCTGTACGGTATCTAATAAAGCCAAAAGACGCTCAAAAGTACTTAAAACTTTTATGAGCTCGTGTCACACCTCATATAAAACAAGAACAACTAGCTCAGTACATTTTGGCACACTGTAAGTGAGTATTCATTTTAACGAGCACTGTTTTGTCACAGGTGTACAACTTTTTGAAGGCTAACAAACATGTGGAATGTACTTGCAAAGACAATTTCTTTAAAAGTTTGAAAGCTGCAGCGTTTACTTTGTTTCTTGGCACATTACTGCCCAGAAATGTGTACAGCGTCACCAACGTGCCAATACTAGTGGTCAAAAGCTCCACAGGGTTCCTTTAAAGCTGAATTAACACATTTTCAACCACTGGTTTTGGTCTCCACCACCTCCTGAGGGAAATATCTGTCTCTTTAGCTGCTAAATGCTCCACTATGTTCACCAGCTGCTCTCTAACTGTGTCTGTCTGCTGTTTGCTGCTGAGCAGGTAGTGCACAGCGGGTTTATCAGAGCTTATTTGATGAATATTAATATAAAAATGTTGATTAATGGAGCTTTTAATGTAAATCCTTCCTATTTAAGGGTATTTTCTGAGGACATGATCCGTGTTAAATCTACGTGACTCAAATCAGAAGAGGAAATTGAGCTTCAAGGTTCATTATTGACCTTGAAAAAAAGCAAAAAATATTTACAGATGATTAATGCAGGCAGTGCTGGGTTTGTGTCAGTGTGTCTGTGCATTATATCCAGCCCAGTGAGCACTCACATTAATTGGGTACAGCCTGGACCATCACCCCCCCCCACTGTATCACTCGCCAGCCAGGTGGCAGGCTGTCGAATCCTCACACACACACACACACACACACCTAACAAACCCATGCAATCAGGCTGATTCACACACAAAAACCTCTTTCTTCCTCTTTTCTTTACTTCTGTAACTTCTCATTTTCTCTCGTTCACACACACTTAAGTATTGTTCAGTATTTTAAGTCATCCTCTCATACTTCTGCAAGTCATCAGTAATCAATGACAATATTGAGATTATTTAATGATACTTCAGAGGTAAAAACAGCAAATATTTGGTGGTTCCTGCTTCTTAAATTAGAGGAGACACTGGTTTGGTTTCATGCAGTGAAAAATAACAAAAGATGCGTGAGTCAGACAGGTCAGAGTGACAGCAGAGAAGATTTGAAAGACGTGCTGCAGACTCCACTTATCCATCTCATCACTGTCATTGCACTGTATGGGAAATACCACGACAATACTGGGTGATGAATCAGAGATCCTAACTGACAGATCTGTTTATCTGTGTATGTCTGAAATACAAACACACCGAATAAAATAGGTAAAATACGACCCAAGAAAAATCACAAGTCATACGTAAGCTTCACAACTGTGGGCACAAAAGACCTTCTACATTCTTCTGCGAAGCATTTTGGCACTTTAACTGGTCACTCAACTCTTTAGACACCAACAAAGGGGAACCTTCAAACAGAAGTATGGTTTGAACTCTTCTACTGGTTCTTTTCTCCACAAACACCATGACCCATGTTCCCATGCAGCAATGACCCGACTGGGACGTCTTGACTCAGAAAATCTGAAGACATCACACTGGGCTGTGAGAACTTGGGATGGCATTTATTGTTATTCTTCATATTTCAGAGTGGAGCTTCATTGATAAAACGGCCGATATTATTCATTCAGCAGGGATCACTAGTTTAGGACATTTTGCATAAATGAAGAGAACGCAAGTTGCCTTGTTTACTCGTAACAGGAATCCAATCTGTCACAGCTTGAATTCAAATTTTGAATTCAGACACGCCGTTACAGATCGAATGTTTATATCTTTTCTATGTTAGAACGGTAGTTGGAACATGTGACAGCCTTGACCCTTATCAAAAATGTTTGTTTGTTATGTTTTAAGTTGAAAAAGTTCATACGGATCAATTATTGTTTTTGTTTTTTACTCTCAATTATCAATATCTGTACTGGCCTCAAAAATGCACCACAGGTCGAACTAAAAACGAGCAATTGGCATCTATTGTTATTTTTAGTGTGACAAACTAATCATAACTTCATTGCTTCATTGACAATTGAAAGTTTCTTGCAGCACACAAAACACACACACACACAGAGCCAGCCTGGAAACTGGGAACCACCAACAGGCTGGAGAACATTGTATTATACAATCGCAGGAGGAGCATGAATTTCCTTTTCTTGCACACACACACACACACTTCAGAAAGCAGCTCTACAATAACGGCATCCACTGACCTGAGCCCGCGGAGGCTGAGGGAAGCCCATCATCATCACCATCACCATCACCATGATGTCCTCACTTCCCTAAACTGCCTCTCCGTCAGGAAACAAACTTACTCAAAACAAGAAGTCACTGCTCTCCTCCTCTGCAGCCCCTTTTCTCTGGTCTCTCCTTAAATCTCCTCTCTCTTCCACCTCTCTATAACACACACACACACACACACACACTCACACACACATCCACAGACACACACACATTCACAGAGCCCTGGCAGACAGTCTGGGAGGTTGAGAGCGGAGTGCAGCAGCGAGGCAGACAGAGGAGAGGAAGACTCAGCCGGGCGGGACGCAGCGGGGAGGGAGGATACGTGATTGGCCTGAGAGGCATTCAGGAGCACAAAGACAGCCAATGAGAGGCGGGGGGGGGGCTTCCTGTTTGAGGCACCTGTCTGTGTTAAAGGGGCTTTGTGCCATTTCAAGAAACTTCCACCTACTTTTCAATTCAATCTCAAATCTCAATTAATTGATCTACAGAAAGTCTTGATAATCGATTCATCACTTAAGGGAATATATTGTGACTGTGGGCTCAGGTAAGTGTACAGGCGTTTTTCACTAGAAACTACTCGGCAGATTAATCAATAATAAGAACAACTGTTAGTTTAGCCCTGATTCAATCTTCATCGTAGCTCCTCACAGCC
>NTHP01000238.1:50166-61483 GCA_003416845.1 Oplegnathus fasciatus
ACATCAACATTTAAATACTCTTGTTGGCTTTCTTGCTGAGAGTCAGATGAGAAGATCGATACCGCTCTCATGTCTGTACGATCAATATGAAGCTGCAGCCAGTTAGCTTAGCTTAGCACAAAGACTGGAAACGGGGGCAAACAGCTAGCCTGGCTCTGTGTGAAGTAACAAAATCTGCTCATCAGCTCCTCTAAAGATCACTAATTAACACGTTATATCTAATTTGTTTAATCGATGCAAAAGAATGTAATGAAAAAAGTTGTGGTTTAACAGGGAGTCTTGTGCTGGAAATATTTCTTGTCTGGGTGCAGATGTTTCAAGTCTTTGTGCTAAGCTAAGCGGCTGTAGCTTCATATTTAGCATACAAACATTAGAGTGATATCGATCTTCTCAACTAATTCTCTGCAAGAAAGCAAATATATTTCCAAATATAGCAAACTACTCCTTTAAAACCAAGGATGCAACTAACGATCAATCTGATCTGCTGATTATTTTCTAGATTCATTCATTAAATCATCTAGTCCACAAAATGTCAGAAAATAGTGAAAAACATCCTGTTCAAATCCCTAAAGCCGAAGGAGACATCTTCAAATTTCTTGTTTTGTCCTCCGAACAGTCAAAAACACAAATATATTCAGTTTACTGTCATATAAGGTGGAGGAGGGGAGGAGGGCTGCAAATCCTCACATTCAACAAGCTGAAACTAGAAATATTTGGCATTTCTTCTTTTAAAAGTTTCTCTATTTAAGACCAAATTCACCCCAATTCAAGCAGCCTGGAGCTTGTTTGTTGCGGTTCATGTGGCCACCTGTAGAGGTCACAGATAAATGAACTCTCCTGAGAACATGTATGAGGCTATAAAGGCTACAGACTCCTCTGAGGACGTGCAGGTACGAGAAGAAACACAAAAATGGATTTTAAGACAATGGAGTCAAGTTCATGACACACACCTGCACAGGTTGAATATCTCTGTGAGTAAATGTTGTTTTTGGAAACAGGCTGAACCAGTGTGAATTTTATAGAAGTGAGTGAAGCTTTGGGACTGAGCGGCTCCCCGCCCCGACGTGACTCATTGTTGACATTCCAGAGAAGGACCAAAGCATTCAGACTCCCACCCACATGTGAGCACTGAGGCACACACACACACACACACACACATTCATTCATACACACAAGCGCACACACACACAAAAAAAGCTTTCACAATACTGGCTGAAGGAGAAAATAAAGGTAGCAACGATTGTGCTTGTGTGCTGTATGAAGCAGGCCTAAATTGCAACATTTCTCTATGGAGTCTGGCAGGTGTCGCGGGGGGGGAAAGTAGTTCCTGCCCTCAAACTGAAAATCATTTACACATTATACACATAGTATACTTATTTCCTCTCTTCACTTCAGTATTTTGTTCTTTCAAATTAATAATTAATATCCTAAAATTGTGCCCTCACATTACTTAATTTGCCACCTTCTGTCTCTTCTGTGCATTCACCCAAAACCACGAAGCGCTGCAGAACTTTGAGGTTGAATTTCTATGAGCTGGATCTCATCAAAGCCTTAAGGTGGAATAACCTGTTCTCCAGTAAAATGTTTAAGGAGAAAGAGACCACAGTGCTGTGTTTAACATCCGTGTATATCAGTTCCAAGATCACAATAAAACAGTTTTAGGTCCAAGAGGTCCATAAGAGTGTCGAGGGACCAAGGGCACATGAAGTGAAGATGATAACTTTACACTATAAGCTCAAAGGAACAAAATAATTACTCCTGATCAATTAATCAAATTAAATTTACTAAATCTACAAAACAAAATAAGTGTATTGAGCATACAAATTTATTACTAGGTTGAATGATTTGTAACTTGAAAGCACAAATTACTATTTTGAGAAAATGATCTATCAAAGACTCTCCTATGCCAATGTAATAAAGCACATCTTAGTTTATAAACCAAACTATTAGACAAACTGAAATTTTGGCCTGATGATGGTGCCATGACAATTCACCCTGAAGGGGATGTGTTTCAGCACTAAACAAATGTGACTTATTGTAAAAATCACATTTTTAGGCTCTATTGAGGTAAAATATGTTGAAAAACTTCCTCCCAGAGGTGCCTCAGGAGCTGCAGACTGGAGATTTTGCCCAGCACAGAAAGAAAAGACAATTCACAGGACCATGTGAAATACTTTACCATCTGGCAAAACATTACAGCCTCTCAAAATATGGAAGTTATAGTAGTTTACAGGGTAGTTTGATTGTTTATGGAGGGCCCTAAAAGTGAAATATTTTATACAAAACTTCTTTTAAAAGCAGAATTCAAGTTAATGACGAAAGATGCCACAAAAAACAAGGCACAAAGCATTTAAATGACTGTAAATGAACACATGAACATTACAAAACACACAAGACTACATAAGAAAGATAAAACTTATATATAATAAAATAAAAAGGTGCTTTTACTCCAGAATGCTGCATATTTCATTTTTGGAAATCAAAGCCTGTTCCCAGTCTAATACGATGAACTGGTGAGGTGATTTACCTCCAGAGCAAACTGGTTTTCATCCCAGTACATGAGTGTTGTTGTGCTACTGCTGCAGGGCGGCAGGAAGCCTGTGGCAGCGTGACTCAGAGAAAAACACATGTGGAGAAGAAACTGATTCTTGATCACACAGTGACTCAAACAGCCTCTCAAATCCCTAAAAAAACATAACTGACATCACTCTCGACCTGACTGACAGTTACAGTTAACCACACACCACCAAAGTGAAGACACTGCATGACACTGCCACCCAGTGGCCCACTCTGCCAACTGCATAAACCATTTCCTCTGTAGTCACACATACTATGATTTTACACATAATCCTACTGGAGGAAGAAATAGTACATTTACTGAATTATCAAGTGGGCAACTACCCCAAAAAGCTACTGGTTTAGTAAGTGTCTGTTTGTAATAACTGAATTTAAAATGTGTTGGGAATAGGCACCACTAAGGCGCAATACTGACATGATACCTCAAGGGGGGTCATGCTTTATTATCTAAGGAACTGTACAGAAATGGAGTGGGGAGAGGGGCTGAACTTCATGTTTCAGCCGCTTTTCAGTGTTCATACAATTTTCTTTGGACAAGAGAAAAGCTGCAACAAACTCAGGATCTCAAAATCATATAACAGTACAAAATGAACAGCCTCTCCTGCCCTCCAAAAACACTTCAGACTATCTTTCTTCTATCAAAAACAAAAAATACATGACCTTCACCCTTCTCTGACCCCCTGAGAGCATTCTTGTGTCAAAATCTAGTCTTAAAACCATGACTAGGATCATTCATTACATGAGTCTGTGCAAACATGTTGTAGGTTTCTAAGTTAATTAGTGTTTAATCAGATTGCCACATAAGAGATCTGGGGCCAGGTAGTGTTCTAGCACAGAAAAACTGAGAATATTGGACATACAGGCAAGAAAAAAGGGGGGTAAACAAAAGGCCCAGCAGCTCATATAGAGGGTTAATCCAGCCTCGCTTACTTCTCGTGGTTTCTAGCCATGCAGATAGTTTTGGTTTGATTCCCCTCCATTGTGCTGGGGAGGATGCAGAAATCTCAGAGACAGATGTCTGAAAGCCTGTGCAAATAAAACCAAAACTATCTGCATGGCTAGAAACCACGAGAAGTAAGAGATCGACTACAGCCAAGTGAGAAAATATGTTTTATTGCACTTTGGGTGAACTGAATGAAGCCGGGAACATCACACCAGAATAAAATAGTCTTTCACCATGTTTAATTATATACAATTAATCTAAAAAAAGATGTAATAACTTAAATTAACATTAATAAGTATATTTATTATGGCTTTTTAAAAATGGATCAATTTATTAATCAAGAAAAACACTGTAAACATCTATATTTGTTCTAGGCTCCAAAGAACTGAACCCTTTATGTAAAATGAAGAGGGGAAACATTTATGAAGATGACCTTTGCTCAACAAAGAGAGAAAGAGATCTCAAGTATTCAGAGTAGTATTCAGAGTAGAGTGTACTTTCACTCCTCGATGGAAACCTTGTATTTCCAGTTTTGGGGCGTGTTAGAAGAAGAAGGAGGAAGAGGAAAGAAAAGGAAATGCAGAATGAAAGAGCCGACTTGTTTGTTTTTATCTCGTGTTAAATGTAAAATGAGAATTTATGAACTAACCAGCGACTCCAGCTGTCACGTAAATGTAGTGGAGGAAAAGGCACAATATGTCTCTCTACAAAGCAGAAAAAGTTAACGACTGATTAATCCCAATCACTGCAGGAACAAAAGCTACTTATAGCAGTGCTCTTTCAGCCTCTTACATAAATGTCTTGACTGCATCCAACTGTTGTTTTCAGCATCAGTAAAACTAAATGTTTCAATATGGCCATTATTCCATGATTACTGGCTCCTGGGCTCATTGTGCAGCTTTAACAGAGAGCTCAGTCTACTGTTTCATAAGTGTGTGTGCATGTAAAACTACTGCAGTACCACATACATACTGTACATACTGTACACTAAAAGTAGGAATGTCCTGTTCATGTTGTTTTTGCTCTTGATCCTGATCAGAGTCTTTTAATATTGAGTATCAGCCAAATCCAATCCAACATTTGTTTTTGGCAACTCTTTATTTTAACAGGTTCATAATTTCCAAATAAAGTCCTAATAATTTTCAAGACATTTCCTCAAATAACAGTGTAATTTGGTACTAATTGTGGGGAAAATAGAGACAGTGTTGCGTTGGTCCATTTTCAATTAATTTAATCAAATTCAGTGTTACCGTAACCTGGAGAGTGCTTTAGTCAGTTAACAACAGGTCTGCTAAACAGGTAAAAATGTGAAATTTGTCTACAGGTAAGCATATAAACCAACATTTATAGAGAATACAGTTTCTGATAATAAATCAATAATATGGAGCTTTTCTTTCAAGGACATTGCTACTTATTACGGACTTCTTACCAGTTAACTTCTTGAAAATTATTAGCACATTACAGAGTTAATAACAACTTTGGTGATCCTCTGACTTTTCATCCAGCAGGAACCTCAGCTGAAATAAACAATTTGGTTTATCAACATAAACCCAAACTAAAGACATTCCCATCAGCCTCAGCTGTACTTTGTATTTAGTGCTTATCAGTGAATGTTAAAGGGATAGTCAGTGTCTCACCTACAGCAGATGGCGGTCGGCGCACTCCCAGTTTGGAGAGTCAATCGAGTACCTGTGGTGCTGTGGACGGGGTCAGCAGCAAAAAAATTTGGCCACCTAAAAAAAAGGCCCACCTAAAAAAATCTATATCAGTTTAAGTGTACGCTATATTTAGAACATTTTCACCGCTTTACCTTGCCGTCAGACAGCCCTTTCCTTTGGCACTACATTTTCTCAACCATAGAACTTCCATATTCCTACGCACAAGCAGAAAGATCCTGAAGTTGTGTTGTAACCAAGTCCCACTCAGGGCAGCAGTAGCTCTCCGGGTCCACGGGCATGAGCTTACAGTTTACACATCTGCACCACCAGGTAGCTTGGGCTCCAGTTTCCACAGAGGTTTCCCCTCTCTCTCTTTCTCTTTGTTCAGTTTCCCTTTGCAAAAGTTCTTCTTCTGCATGCTCTGGTTCATAAAGGTATCCTCTTGTCTCGACAGTGAATGGCATTTCGTCGCTGCTGTCATAATCACTCTTCTTCTATTGTTGAGAAGTAGTAGTGCCAGAAAAAAGGGCTGTCTGACAGCAAGGTAAAGCAGTGGAAATGTTCTAAATATAGCGTACACTTAAACTGATATTGATTTTTTTGATTGATTTCCTTTTTTACTGCTGACCCCGTCCACAGCAGTACATTGCTTAGCTTCCATGCCGGTACTCCAGCTGGCTCTCCAAACTGGGAGCATGCAGACCACGATCTACTGGAGGTAATATACTGACTATGGATAAGTACCTCATACAATCCCACTTCAAAAAATCCAAACTATCCCTTTAACATGTTTACATGTAAGCATGCTGTGCCTCAGTAGAGCCTCACAGAGCTGCTAGCGTGGCTGTAGACTCTTAAATGTCGTGTTCCTTCATATTACAGCTGCACATACTGAGGCCACAGAACATTTCATTAAAAATCAGAACAGCAGAACAGCTCTGCTTTGAGAAAAGACAGAACCTGCGTGTCAAGTTTCCTTTAATGGTTTCCTTTATTTTGTGTCATGTGCTGTAGTATTCAGTATAAGCTTTAGACGGGGGTCAGACAGCCTCTTTTTGAACCAGCTGTGTCATTCGTAGTCGTTTCCTGTCTCTTTCAGCCTTTCGGTCTGGGGGTCCTGCTCCTATGTAGGAGGGGTGGGGGGCCTTTTACTGTACGTACTTGTGCCCAGGGGCCCAAACATGAGAGAGCTTCCTGACTGGTGTCTTGTCATTTTTAGCAACATCGGACAGTTTGATGAATGCAGACTGACATCATCCAGCAGCATGTGACTGCCAGTTTGCAACACACTTCCTCTTTCTTGCACTGTAAATGTGTGTGTCACTGTGTGTGTGTGTGTGTCAGGGCTGGTCAGGTAACTCAGATGCCCGATTTCCATCCGGCCCTTTCAGTGATGGATCACTGAGCGTTTCTGTCTTTACGGAGGTTAAGAAGACTCCTCTTGTCGTGCTGCAACAAGAAGAAGCTTGTTTGTCATCAGATGATCGTAATCTCCTGACCCACGACAGCACGACTCAGTTTAAATGCTCTTACCGGCCAAACCAGTGGCACAACAGACTGTGTGTGCACTCAATGTACTGAGACATTTGAGGCATTCAGCTGACACTCCCACAACATCCCAAATCACCATTATAAGCAACAGGAGGAAGCTCACAGGTCACTGAGATACCACAAAACTCCATCTCATTTCACATTCCACTAACAAACAGATTAACGGCCCAATCAGGACAGAAACGCCTCATCACACCAGAATAAATTAGGGTTGGGCCATCTGACGAAATACACCACAAGGCAATAAAAATGTGACTAGCCTCAGAGGTTTTGCCATACTGTTTATACTGTGGTAATTATCAATTTAATATCTCTGATTGTATCAGGGCACTGTGGCCAACGTTACAAGCAATGACTGCTTTATGACATCATTGGATTTTTATATGATTATTGCATCTGTCAGGCATTTTATTCACTGAATTAGCCCAAAACATCATTATTTATTGATTGTAAATACTATTACCATGATAGCAGATTTTATCTGACCTGATCTAGCCTTGACAGTTGCGTTTACTGCACACTAATGTGACGTCTTATCTTTTATTATAACCATTCAGCTGGGCTGTAACTAATGCTCGTTTTCAATATCAACAAATTGTTTAATTGTTTATAAAATGTTAGGAAATTCGGACAAATACCCACGACAAGTTCCCAGAGCCAAACAAGACGTCTTCCAATTGCTTATTTTATTTGAATGACAGTAAAGCTGCCGGTCTGCTTCTTCGCAAGATGTCAGATTAAACATCCAAAGAGAGAGAGACACACACACGTCTTGTACTGTAACATAATGCCTTCCAAGATCACTGTCATGAAATTAATATCTCAATCATCATCTCTTATGTACAAAATCTGTGTAATAAACTAGGAAACACTGTGAAAGAGCCAATTTTAAGTTGTCGAGGAGATCACTCTATAAAAACAGTTTTTCCCCTTAAAAAAGCCTCGTACAGCCACAGTAATCATCACATCCTCAGGCCTTCGCTATATTTCAAAGTTCCTTCATGTCGACTGTTGAACAAATGAATATCGAGCAAAACGCTTTACGAGCACAACCCGACTCTTAGATACTGTGAGATGGAGAAAAGCTGCAAACTGGACACTCACTTTGGAGAAGCTGGAACCTACAAATGTTTGGCATTTTTTTAATTGGTAAATTACAATATTTAATCAATTATTAAAATCACTGACGATACATTTTCTGTCAATCATCTGATTGATAAACTGACGAATCATTTCACCACTTAAATACAGTCTATTCTCATTCTTGCATACCGTGATAACAAGTCCTGGGTTTAACTTGTTAGAAGCTATAAAAACTAGCCTACCTTATGTGTAATTTTATGACAACTGACTATAAAAATTAAACACTTTTAATATAACTAAAAACATGACAGTGTTTTCATGGTATACCTCATGAACCATGTCTCACTCTCTGCGTGCATGTTCAGCCATTTGAGCTCCGTGATGTTTACTTGTTTCCAGGAGATTCTGGATTATTTCAAGTGCTGCAGGTGATTTGTTGTCTCTCCTGTTAAGCACCTGCAGCAACAGTAAACCTGCTGCTTTAGTAAAAAGCACAGCAGCAGACGAATGACTGTGTCAAGAGGCAGGTCCCTGATTGTTCGAGTTTGCTCATGGCGGAGTGCTGGATTCGATACACTGTTCAACTTCCTTCTCATTATTGACTGTAAACACACACGTTCTTCTATTATTTAACTCAACGATCGCATATGTGAAGACTTTCATGGGAATCTATTTCATCTCAAAAGCAAAAATGAAATGTGGTTCATGTGACCGCAGCCACTTCAGCTCCCGACATGATGAAGATAAGAGTGAGGAAATAAAGTGAGAGACACTTTTATCCGGCGGGAAGGTTCTTCAGCGCGTTACTGAGAGCTAATTCAACTCGACACGCTGCTGCAGTGAACATCAAACCTGTGACCTTTTGGTTACACAATAACGTCTTTAAACCCTGATCCACAGTCACTTTGTGTTTGTGTAAGAAATGAGCTTTTTTTTCCCTCCTCTTTGATTAAATTTCAGCAGCATTTTGGTCCAAATTATGGAAATATGAAATTACTATCTTGCATTTTGATGAGTGAATAATTCTAAATATTAAGATTTCTTTCTCCTCTCTGTGCAAAACCACCCACTTTCCACCCATCAACTGTCGAGTTATTGTTTTGTTTCGTGATCTGTGCTTCCAAGGATTTTTCAATGACTTTCAAGGTGTTTCTTTTTGATGAAATTCAAGGACTGAGAATCAACATGTTTCAACAAAAACAACACTTGACAAATTCAGACTTCATACACCTCACTTTCATGACATACAGGTGAAATCACCTTCAGACTACTGCGGAAACGAAGCAAACATGGCAACTCTGGTACGCTAGCAATGTAACTATATGGCCAAAAGTATGTGGACACATCTGTCCACATGGCTTGGTCCAGGCTTCTCAGTTCCAAAGAAGGGAAATCTAACACTACAGTGATATTCCAGACCGTGTTCTTCCAGCTTTGGGTCAACAGTTTGTGCTTGTCTCTTTCTTGTTTCAACATGACAATGCTGCCATGTACAAAGCAGCTCCATAAAAGAAATGGTTTTCCCAGTTTGGTGTGGAAGAACTTGACTGGTCTGCACTGAGCTCTGACTTCAACCCCATCCGCCACCTCTAGGATGAACTGGAACACCAACTGTGAGCCGGATATGATCACCAACATCAGTGTGGGACCTCACTGATGCTCAAGTGTCTGAAAGGGATCAAATCCCTGCAGCTGGTTCAACATCTGGAGGAAAGACTGAAACCTGAAGAGTGGAGGCTGTTAGAGCTGCAGATTAATGAACACAATTCAATTATCACATATGGCTGCATTGTTGGGTGTCCACACACTTTTGGCCATGTAGTGTTCCTTTTTTCAAAACCTTTTCAGACTTTCTGTATTTTCCCATAAAGTTGGAAGGATCGACTTTCATTAATCGCCCAAGACAACAGACAATAGTCACATTCACTGTGTGTTATTGATGTTATTTGAGCCTCGGTGTCTGCTGCTGTTGCTGGATCTTATTGTCAGTCTTTGTGTCTGTGTGTCGTGGCATTTCACTGCTGACAACATTGATTAAAGGCTGGACCTCTCCCACCGCGCCCACTGCCCCTTGAGCTTTGCTTCCCCTATCAGTGTGTGTGTGTTGGGTACAAAAGCACACACACCCACAAAGTCAATTAAGCACTCCCATGCTGTGGACTGTGTTTGCTGGAAGAGCCATTACATGAATATATAATCAAACACACACACAGACACACACACACAGTATCCTACCTGTGCACAATAATACTAAAGCCATTAGTCAGTCTCTATGGGAGTAAGCAAGTGAGTCAACCTTGCCCCATTTAATAGTTGACAAAAAAAAAAAANNAAAAAAAGTACGCACACAAACACTGGAAAAGCAAGTCCTTCTAAAACACACCGTCACACACACACACAGACACACACACACAGACACACCCATCCACTCACATACAAAATGAATGAGAAGAGCTCAAGAAAAGAGCGAAAATTTACATTTTCCTCTTTCTTCTTCTTCTCCTCTTTCCTCAGACTTCCTGTCTGAACTTCCTGTCCGTCCCATATACAGTAACAGTGGTATTACAACAGCTTCTTCATGCCCCCAAACCAGCCATCTTATTACCCCACAAGTCTTGCAGCAGGAGGACAGCTGCGTTGCAACACAACCGAAAGGCGCTTTCTGCAGACCTCTGACTATGATGGGATGGAGCTCTAATAGAGTGGTGAAGTATTTTGGGCATCTTGAAGTAAAAGTCTGGTTCATGTTCTCATAGACGACGTTAGGTGACTCACAGATGGAGGTGAAGGCTTGGTAGGTCATAAAACTCCCCCGGTTGAATCATCAACACAAACGACGGACAACTGCGTAAAGAAATCTCATTCATTGACAAAGTCAAAGGTTACAAGCCTGTGGATCTAGAACCTGAAGGAGAGAAGTCAACTATGACACATCACTTTTCTTCTTAAAATTCTGTTGCAAGCACTGCCAACCACCAAGATTACACTTTGTAAAAACCCGCTAAAACATCCAGCAGCTTAAATCAGTTCAGTCTCAGATTCTGTGGCAACTTTGGAAGATTCAGTCACTATGGCAACATGTTTTGTTCAGAACTGCAACATGAAAGCATTCGTCCACCAAACCAACAAGAAGAATCATGAAATATTTCAAACCAGTGTGGTTAAATTACCTGGGAGACTCAAGTGTTTCTATACTGAGGAACATTACAGTGGCTATAATTGATATTTTTATAATAACAACGCATCAAATGACAGTGTGCTAACAGTGTGAAAGGGGTCACTCATAGTAATTATCAGCTGAATCTGCAGCTCCCGTCGGCTTTACAGAGCTTTATAGTAAGTTTCAGCGCATTGTTCATCTGTTCGACTACAACTTTACTGTTCTGGTTCGCTCTCAGCGCTCTCATAGCATCATTTTCAGACAAAAAGCCCTAAAAGCCCACTGTACACGACCTGCTCAGCAGCAAACAGCAGACAGACACAGTCAGAGAGCAGCTGGTGAACA
>NTHP01000238.1:97136-120253 GCA_003416845.1 Oplegnathus fasciatus
TCAGTATTACAGTTTTGTGAAATATAATATTAGGCTTATTAAGCTTTAGGGAAAACAAGCAACACACCAAAGGCCACAATTGAAATGAGTAAAGCAGCCGAAAGAAAATTGGGGATGCAGCCTTTGTCAAGTACGCCCCAAAGCTATGGAACACACTACATAAAGATATCAGGGAAGCCAGCTCGCTAAATGTCTTTAAAAGAAAACTAAANNNTTTTCATGTGAAGCACTCGGTACATGTAATTTCTTTATTGTAAAGCACTTTGAGCTGCATTTCTTGTATGAAAGGTGCTATACAAATAAAGTAAAGTTTAAAGCGACAACTAGTAACTGCAGTACATTGATGAAGAGATGAGATACATCGGGATCTATCTGCTTCAGCTCAGCAGCTGACTAATTATCGTAAGTTCCCTTCGCAGTAATCAATCAGGGCAGCGTGTCAGAGTGTCAAGTAAAAAGCAACCCTCCCTCAGTTTCTATAAGTTGGGAAAAGTAGACCACCTTTAATCCTCAGCTCGACTTTAGTTTAAAGTTCACATTAACCAGTTATACTTGTATCATCGATGGCCCTCTGTCTCTGTCTCTCCGGTGTTTGTTGCAGGCGAGAAGCCGTTCAGTTGCTCCGACTGCGACAAGTGCTTTGCTCAGAAGTGTCAGCTGGTCGCTCACCGCCGGATGCACCACGGAGAGGAGAAGCCGTACACGTGTGAGCGCTGCGGTTTCAAGTTCGCTACCTCGTCCAACTACAAAATACACATCAGGTACACTGCTTTGGTTATTATTATTATTATTATTATTATTATTATTATATGCACAGCAGCAGTGCCTTGCTCCAGGGCATCTCACCTGGAGGTGTTGCAGTTGAGGAGTTACTCGCTTACTCCATCCAGAAGCCGTCCATGAAGAGAGATTAGTGTGTTATCGAGCATTTGTTTAACTCAAGCGTTCCGATATCATGAAGCTGGCTGACCTTTAAGGGGGGGTGGATTATTTATGGTAACCTACGCTTTAGGTGCAGTATAGCCAGACACAAACAATACTTGATTTTTGAGGACGATGAGAGTAACTGTATACACATAACATAAACAAAACACTTTGATTAAAATCCTTTATTTATTTATATATTTTTTGAGAATTATGGCCCACGTATGTAGTGAGTAGGACATTTTACAGTGTTTAAAAATAAACTTGTCATGGAAAAACAGTTTCTTTACTACCTCGAACATCTTTTGTAGTTTTTGTTACTCATCTGTGACAAGCTGTATAATTATATAATAACATTGGTGAGGAGTTGTATTGAATAATTAAATATTTTTTTGTGTGTTCAAAAAATAATTGGCATGTTTTTTTCAGTGTATGTTTTATCCTTTCCTGACTCCAGTGTTCCTTTCATTTTAGCATGTACTTGCAGGTTGTAACATGTAGAGAGTGATGTTTATTGTATAAACACATCCAGCGTCTCAAACGACGTCCCTGACTTTTTTCTGTGTGTGTTCTCTACAGACTGCACAGCGGCGAGAAACCGTACGTCTGTGACATCTGTGGTCAGGCGTTCGCTCAGTCCAGCACGTTGACCTACCACAAGCGACGACACACCGGAGAGAAACCGTACCAGTGTGATCTGTGCGGCATGTCGTTCTCTGTTTCTTCTTCTCTCATCGCTCATGCACGAAAACACACAGGTGAGACTGTTTTCTCACGTTTATTAATCCATGAGGAGATTGAACTTCAGCCAGCTAGTATCTCACAGCAGGGCTGGTTTGGTTTCCTTCCAAACTGTTTGGACAGATTCAGACATTTAGCAGCCAAAACTTGTCTGCTTTTGGCTCGAAGCTGCTGTTGTCACACTCCTGAATATATTCGTGTGTGTGTGTGTGTGTGTGAATGTGTTTGTATTTCAGGTGAGACTCCGTACAAATGTTCACAGTCGCAATGTGACGCAAGTTTTGTGACGTCTTCCGAACTGAAGAAACACATGCGACGACTTCACCCAGGTGAGATTTCCTGATTCCACATCAGACTTTTGATTTTAGTGAAGAGGAGTTTGGTTTGGAGCACAACATGGAACCGAAAAGATACTCACAATGAGAACAATATACTAAAAGAGAGTTAATTCGATTAATAACTTGTTACCCAGTGGATACAGAAATATGGTGGCTGTAATTTTCAGAACATCTGAATAAAACATCATTTGAACTGGATGTGCTTATTTTTGGAAAAGAGCGTAAGAGTAAGGAGATCATAAACACAGACGAAGGACAGCTGGAGGCAAAGAAGAAGCGTTTTTTGATACTAGTGCCGATACAATACCTGAGGCTCGGTACTTTAAAGAATATATTTTCCTCATTTAACAAAGAGAAGTCAAAATTCTCAAATGTTAAATCTTGTCTTAAAACAAGCAGCCGTACAAGAACTTTGTCTAAATTAGAACTGGTACAATTTTCATTTAAATCAGGAACTCTCTGATCTGATCTGAAGTGAACAAGATAATTTGATATTCAGTGCTGCATACAGATTGTTGGAGGTACCCAGCCGTACGGGGGAGGAGATTCAGTGCCTTCTTCAAGCTGAAATTCTTGTCAAGAGAAAATTATCTGATGTGACCTTTTAACTTTGTAGACATTGGCCAGAACTGAGCCTCTTTACTGCCTTTTCACACTAGAAAAGTTGGTTGACATGTCGCTCTGTTTTGCAGAGTTAGAGGCTCAGATAGCGAGCTCTGATAAAGTAGAGGGAATGAAAAATATTACTGTATTAAAAATGTCATTAACATTTACAGGATACTGTTGACCCACGAGCATTATTTTTCATGAGATGTTTATCGGTGCAGTTTTTCAAATAACAGTGATGGAGAACACAGAAGATTTGAATACTGGGAATACAGTTCTTGTTTGTTTTGCACTTGTGAACCTGAAAGAAAAAGAAAAGTGACGTCAGTAGGGAAAAAAGGAAATGTGATAGTTGTATTTACTTTTGGCTAAAGACTGATGACCTCGTGACGTTCAGCCGTGGCCAAATTTCTGCAAGAAACCAACGCAGAGCGACTTGGTAACTCAGAAACTGGACGCTGAATGTTCATCCGCAAAGTTGTTCCTCAGTGATCAGAGAAGACGAAGGTAGGATTTAATGTTGCTCACACTGTGTGTGTCTGTGTGTGCAGAGGGGAACACTGGTGTGCAGTGTCTGTTGTGTGGAAACCGCTTCGCCAGCGTGAAGAACATGATCAAACACCAGGAGAAGGCTCACGCTGATGAAGTGCGGCAACACAAGGAGAGAGCCAGAGCAGGTGAGCTGTCTGTGTGTGTGTGTGTGTCTGTGTGTGTCTGTGTGTGTCTGTGTGTGTCTGTGTGTGTCTGTGTGTCTGTGTGTTGCTAAATCATGTTACAGTGATGGACAATCTGACAGCAGCAGAAACATCAGCTCGCTTTGAAGAACTCATCACAATGAAACAATCAAATTTAATATGTGCTTCAACCTTTCCCAGTGATGGGATATTTTGGCTGTTTTGGCAACAGTGAAGGTGTTGCATGTATGTGTGTGTGTGAGTGTGAAGGCTTGCAGAAGCAGGCAAACCATCGCACTCTGCAGTGACGCTGGAGTGCTCCTTTAGGGGGACGTTCAGACTGGAAATTTTGTTTTACTGTTTTAGTTATATTTCTTTTTCTTGTGTTCCTCAGTACAGGAACCATGAGCCAAGATAAAAGCGGCAGTACATTTCCCGTTCAGTTTCCTTCCTGTTTGATAACTTTCTATTGTTTTTGTGTGTGTGTGTGTGTGTGTGAGCAGTAGTCCTCCTGGCTTCCAGCCATCCTGTGGCCTTCGTCCAGAGCAAACTCTCCCAGGAAAACAAAGGAATGGCTTCCATCCCCGAAGGTGAGCCACCCAACCCAGAACCGGCCACCCCCAACCCCAAAGCCACAGCGCCGTCCGCAGCCGCCGCCACCGCTGACGCTGCTACCACCGAATCCATCATGCAGGACTTCAAGGCCGAGCCCGCTCACCCCTCCATCACCACCACCGACCAGGTGACCTTCGAACCCGACCAGGAGCAGACCATCAACTCGGACACGCTCCACGCTCTGGTGGAGCAGCTGCGGCCGCCGCCCTCCCCCGCCCAGGGCCTGGAGCAGATCGTCATCGTCAGGACGGTGGACAATATAGATAATATAGATAATAGCTGAGATGATCAGACAAGTTGTAAACAAGGCAGCAAACCGCCAAGTTAGACAAACTTATTTGTTTAGAGAAAACAAAGGTGAAAGGTAAAAATATCAACCACATTGTCCGTAGTAAACATCCGTCATCGACTACCTGATTCAACTTTGAGAACAAGATGGAAAGTGAGTTTGGGAAACCAGAAATATCAGGAACTGAACACATTTAGCCATTTTCCACTCTAAATTTCCCTCCTCTGCCGTAGTTCCTGGCCCCTCGTGTGTTTTAGAAGCCCAGGAACTATCCGGGGGTGGGATTTGCCGTAGCAAGTGATTCTCGTCACTCAAACTCAAATCTTAAGCATCCGTTCAAACATCAGAGTGTGTCACCAGTAAGGTATATAAACAACAGTGATGATTTTATGTTGTTTTGCTGTGTCCGAAAACAGTGCCTCAGAAAAAGCAGACACTTCTAAATCTGTTATTGGTTGGCTTTAGTAAATCTTCATTAGGGATGCACTGATCCAGACTTGACAGATCCACATTAAATACAGATTCTTGTCAGTGTCGTAAAATCTACTGTTTCATGTGATTCGTCATGGTGCTGCAGCATCCCTGGTGCAGATTTTACCACTAAATGTCACAGCAGGAGCCTGTTTTTTTTGTCATTTTTCTACATACAAACCGACATTTTTAATCAGTTCCACGAAGAGAGATTTAAATTTGCAGGGGGGGAAAAAGAGCACTGCTGTGGTATCAGCCAATAACCTGAGGATCGTTATCAGGGGAGAAAAAGTCTGATCAGTGCATCCCTAGACTTAGACTAGACTAAACCAGAACAGCAGATGTTTAGTTTCAAAAGGGGGCTGTTCAGAGCAATCTGTGCTCAAATGTCTGAATATTGCTCTTCATTTAGAGCCGTGTCTTTTCATCACTCAGCTCAAGTCACTCTGAATACCAACTTCGGCTGAATGGTAAAAATGTGTGTAACATCTCTGATAGAAACCGACTTTCCACTACTTAACTAAAACAACTTGATACTAACATTTTCTCAGACGTTGACGTGTGGCTGGAGTTGTGTCTGCTGCAGCTGGATGAATAATCAGTGTGAAGAAAAGTTCATCAGATCTGAATATTGATTAAAGGAATATGTAACGGGACAGTCAGTACAACTTCAAAATTTGTTTTAATAGATGATGTAGTTAGTAGGAGGCTTGTTATCGCCATGAGACATGATTTTATTTATCATAAATGTTTCACCCTTAAGTGTTTGACATGTGAAGGTGGCTTTATTAATGTAAACACAGCCCTGTTGATGCAAACCAAGGTTTTTGTTTCAGTGTAAAATAGTTCATTTGTGTTTTTAAAGCAGCCATTTTAGGTCTTAGCAGAGGTGTTTGTGCTACAAGTTTAAAACTGCTTTATATACAGCATTTCTACCAACTTGAAAGTAGCTGTTTTTCTTTCTTTCTTTTTTATTTTGGATCAAACGTCTGCGTTACCTGTACAGAAACGTGAATTACACTTACAAGTTCACTACTGTGTAAAAAAAAAACTGCATTATATACAGTATTTCTATCAACTTGAAAGTAGCAGTTTTGTTTCATGCTTTGTTGTTTTCTTTCTTTCTTTTTTAGTTTGGATAAAGCATCTGCGTCACTTGTACAGAAATGTGAATTCCATATAAAAGTTCACGACTGTATAAAATCTGTACAACAGGAAAATAAAATTAAAGACAAAAAGGGACAATCAGATGTGTGTTTGTCTCAGACACAATGTTGAGAAATAAATGATTATTGCTTATAGTCGCATAAGACTTTCACATTTTGTCCAAAGCTTTTCTTCAGTAACATTTCTTTCGGTGTCTACTCGTATTTATTTTATGTCATCATCTGTTTGGAAGCAATATTTCTGTTGTAAACGTCTCATATTTAGTCAGAAATCATGTTAAAAAGGTTCTGAAGATGATTAAACGTAAATTAAACGTAATCAAACATGTTTACTTTCACCAGCAGAAGTAACAGAAGATGTCCAAGGTGTACCTACATGTCGAAAAGTTCAGTTTCAGCTTGGGAAGCAGCGTGGGGATTTATTTTAACTTTTATTGCCAAAATATTAAATACAGTATACTAAAGACAACATTACAACAAAAGAACGTACTGTACATTCGAACAAACAACATAAAGAATAAGTTTAATAGGCACAAAGAGTAAATATATATTAAAATTAAATATAAGTAAAGACTAAGAAAATAAAACACTATTAGACAACATAAGAATGAACGGGACATTGGATATCTAAAAAAATATACAGTATGTGTTTGTGAATGTAAATGTTAGCCATCAAGATATAAAAAATAATCAAAATAAATCAAGAATATAGTCAAAAGAAGTACTTCTGAACCTGAATATAAAGTTTTCTTTGAGTTTTTTTAAGTCTTTTGTCCCTCGCGAGACGCCATCCTCCCTTGTTGCCATAGCAACTGAACCTCTACTGCGGGCATAACGATGGCTAGCGCAAATATTTCAGAGTTTTACGCTGCTGTCTGCGCAAAACATCAGATAAAAATAAATCCACACGTGCTACAGGCTTTAGAGAAGACGACAGTGGCGGAGTAAGTGTCTGAATGTGACCTGAAATGATCCCAAGTTCACGTTTTAGCGAGTTAAGAGCGAGCTGTCGAGATGAAGCTAGTTAGCTGTCGGAGCTCATGTTGCCTTCAGGTGCTGCTGACTGATACTGAGATTGTCGATACTCCATTACAAGTAAAACTCCTGCATTCAACAGCTTACTTCAGTAAAAGTAACCAAATATCAGCAGCAGTGAAAAGTAACTAAGTACTGTACTTAAGTTACAATTTAGAGGTTTTTATTATATTATATATATATTATATTTTCTGCTACTTTACTGACAAATATTCAGTGGTGGAATGTAACTAAGTACATTTACTCAAGTACTGTACTTAAGTATCATCTTGAGGTACTCGTACTTACTTACTTATTTGGCAACATTAGTTACTATATAATATAGATTATTCTGAGTAATGAGTACTTTTACTTTTGGTACTTTAAGTAGATTTTGATGCTAAAACTTTTGTACTTTTACTTGAGTAAGATTTTGAATGCAGGACTTACTTGTATAAGAGTATTTTTACACTGTAGTATTACTAGTTTTACTTCAGTAAAAGATCTGAATACTTCTTCCACCACTGCAAATATTGTATTTTTTACTCCACTACATTTATTTGACAGCTTTATTTTACAGCTGGTTTGCTGTTAAAGATTTTACTCACAAAACATGATCAACGAAATATAATTTATGTTGCAGTGTTACAAATGAAGCTACCCAAAGTAAGTGAAGAAGTTAAAATGAGCTCTTTCTTGTAGTTTAATTCAGGTTTTCATGCAAAGCAAATAAACATAGATCACATGCCTGCTTTTACTTTTGGTCTGGACTACTTAATTTAAAAAAATAAAAGCACAGCAACTTTATAGTTTATAATCTTTTTGTTATGCAGTCTGTTTATGTTATTTCCATCCAAAAGCATGTAGATCTAATCCGCAAAGGCTTCAGATCTTATGCGGTGCACCTGAAGGCAGCATGGGTGTTTGATCATGAAATCAATTAAGTTTATTTGTGGTGTGTTTGACAGGAATGTCTCCTTAAAACTGACAGGAAACAACCGTCTGAGACAAGTTCAGCGACTTGATGACAAAGACGTTCTTGCTCTCTCTAAATGCCTGAGAAACAACACGTGTGTGACAGGTGAGCAGTCAGGTGAGCAGTCAGGTGAGCAGTCAGGTGTAGGTGAACACCGTAGGACATTTTTTAACCATTTGAAACTCTTCTTTGTGAACAGGTCTTGATGTCAGATACAATAACATAACAGATGAAGGGGTCGGACACCTAGCTGACCTCTTACAGGTAAGCAACTGGTTGATGTTAAACAAAAACTTTGTCTCTGTGCTCCACAAGGTGTTTCTTTTTGTCATGTTTCATATTATTCATGTTCCAGCTGTAGTTCATGTTTATCGTTCTGTTTTCACTCAGCAGGAGGACTCAGCTCTGCTCTCTCTGGACCTGATGTTCAACGACATCCAGACAGACGGAGCTGACGTTCTCGCCAAGAGCTTGCAGGTTCATATTTATCGTTTTCACACACACAAAACTACTATTTATAGGCATATTTTCTGCTTACTTTTACTTATTGTCAACAAATCCCATGAAAAGACAAAACCAACAACATGTTAGTCCATCTCTCAATACTTTCTGACTTCCTGTCTGTGGCTCTCAGCTGCAAGCCCATTGGTTCCTACTGAAGACATAAATCTGTAAAACACAAATAAATAGTTTGATTTTTAAAACAGCTGCTCACTAGTTTTTACCAAGCAAACAGGAGGAAACAGTGCATTTGTTGGGGACTATTTTCAGCGGTGGATTAATCTACATTTGGTGCTCTAGTGAGTATTTGGGGCAGCAGGACGGTGTACGTGAGACTGAGTCAAAATGTGTGTTCATAGTGATGAAGGAACATGTCACCCAGTGCAACAGTGTGGCTCATTAATGTGTTTTTAATAGTTTCTGGACAACAGTGGAGCTCTGTGGCTCAGAGGAAGGAGACATATCAGGCTGTGATACACACACAATACTTGGTTTCGGTCTTTTCATGGAATTTTTTGTTACTTTTCACCTCTGCATTAAGATTTTAAATGGCAGAGAGTAATGAACCCTCTCTCTCTTTCTCTCTCTCTGCAGTGTAACAGCACCTTGCTCTCTCTCAGACTGTCAGGGAATAAGATTGGGAACAGAGGAGCCATGCACCTGGCCAGCATGCTGCAGGTGAACAACACCCTGAAAGAGGTGGAGCTGGCTGACTGCGACCTGGTAAACACACACAAAGAGTACCGTCTGTCATGCCGGTTGGCGAAATTGCAGAGACGTCTTACTTTTAAATAATAATCCTTGTCTTATATTAGTATCCAGGTTGGTTGTCAGCTGTTCTCCCAACAGTATTTCAGTCTGGCAGCGATACAATCAGAAGCCAGTTTCTCTGACGCTGCCTCTGTCCCTGCAGGCCACTCAGAGTGTGATAGCGTTTGCCATCGTGTTGAAAAGCAACAAGACTCTTCGCTCTGTCGATATCAGCCGGCCGCTGCTCTTCAGCCACCAGGTACAACCACACAGAGCATCACACTGGTGTGTTATACAGACAAAATAAATCTGTTTTAGTGTCTTCTCCTTAGTTTCTATCACATTTGATTTAAAGGTCAGTACCGGCACAATCAGCAGACAGATGTATGACTCTAACCTGAAGCTCTGTCTGTCTCTCAGGAGGAGTGGGCGGTGCACTTCTCTGAGATGCTGGCGGTGAACAGCAGCCTGGTGGAGCTCCACCTGGGGAAGATGGGGATGACTGACACCGGGATGGAGAGGCTGACTGAAGGCCTGCGGCTCAATCACAGCCTGCGTTACCTGGACCTGCGCTGGTAGGAGCAAAAACATCCTCCACATCAAGCTGACTGCGACCGCCGGAGGTCGTGTTTCATCATTAAAATCCCTCTGATCCTCTGGAGAGATGGAGCGAAACCAGCTGGTCTACTGTTGTACTTCCTCTTGACCTTGTCTTTGTTGTCTGCAGTAACCGTGTGACTCGCGACGGTGCGCGCCATCTAGCCGAGGTGCTGAAGCAGCACCCGACCCTGGAGATCATAGATCTGTCGTCCAATCGGATCGAAGATGACGGTGCTGTGTACCTGAGTGAGGCCGTCGCCTGGCCAGGCTGCGTCCTGAGAGAGTGA
Source organism: Oplegnathus fasciatus (assembly GCA_003416845.1). Taxonomy (NCBI): domain Eukaryota; kingdom Metazoa; phylum Chordata; class Actinopteri; order Centrarchiformes; family Oplegnathidae; genus Oplegnathus; species Oplegnathus fasciatus. The sequence continues at coordinate 107,089 of NTHP01000238.1, forward strand.
GTCCAACACGTTCAGGCAAACATCGTCTCTGCAGCATTAGGTATCCATTCAGGAGTTAAAGGGACATGCCACCCTCTGGCTAGACGCACATTTTCTTTCTTCTCACAACATGCTCCTGCTTTAAAGAAGTGTAGGACTTTGGACCGCCTTGGTGGTCCCAGGCCGTGGCTCAACCTTTTTGGCTTCTGATCCCCTTAAAATGAAGCAATGTCTACTTGTGACCCCAATCACCTTATCAGATTAGTCCTATCTGAAGGACTTTTAAAGGGCCTGAAGAGGGGAAAGTATCCACTTTTTTAAAGGATTTTTAGAGATCAGAAGAGGGGAAAATATCCTGTTTTTTACTCACTTTAATGATTTTTAGACATTTGAAGAGGTTAAGAGGTTAAATTATCCAGTTTCTACGTATTTTAATGATTTGTAGAGATCTGACAAGGAGAAAGTATCGAGTTTTTCACTTAGTTTAAGGATTTTAGAGGACTGAGGAGTTGAGTACATCCACTAGTTCATACATTTTAGGACTTCTAAGGGCCTGAGGAGGAGAAAGTATGCAGTCTTTCAGTTATTCTAATAATTTTTAGAGATTTGAAGAGATGAAAGTATCCAGTTTCTACTTACTTTAAGGATTTCAAGAGGTCTGAAGAGGTTAAAGTATAGTATTTAACTTATTTTACACAGTTTTAGATCACTGAATTTTTATCTATTATCAGACTCCACTGGAGCAGCTGGAAGTATTTACATGAGACAAACAAACACTGTCTCTGTCTGTCTGTCTGTCTGTCTGTCAGGCTGTCTGTCTGCAGTAATAACATCAGGACGGAGGGTCTGCTGTCTTTGACTCAGGCTATGACAGTGAACACAACTCTGGACCACATCTACATCTGGGGAAACCACCTGGAGGAGCCTGTCTGTCAGGTAACACACACATATTCTACACATCCTGTCACCTTGCTGAGCTGTAACAGGTACACTGTCTTCCTCATATTTTTACGTGTACAACTTGAATAACTTTAATTCCCCCTTCAGGCCTTCAGAGAGCTGACCTCCAGCGGCCGTCTGCCTCCGGAGCAGACAGACGTTAGCGCGTACGAGGTGGACGGTCGCATGTTTCTCGCTGAGGTCTTCCACAGTTTGAGGAGACACTATTACAGGACAAACAGCTCCGGTACAGACACATCCCCCACCTCCAACACTGCAACAGACCTGTTAACAGACCACGCTGCCAGACCCGACTCTACCTTTCCACCACACATTGAGGGTCAGCAGCTTGTTCCCCTGCAGTCCTGCTAGACTCTCATTAACCTCAAAACCTCCTCACATCCACCGGCATCCCAACAGACTTTAAGACTGACTTAAAAAGAGACTAAAAACTGACTAAAATGCATACACATGTCAAAAGAACTAAATAAAACCATGCAAATAAACCAAAAGAAAGAAGTCGTGAAACTTGTGGTGATAAAATAACAGTAAACTGTGGCCTGTGAGATTTTCTTTTAATTAAAGGTGCATCCAAAGTGTACATCGTATCTTATTTACATTTAAAAGTTTAGTGCACAGATTTATGGGTGCATAACATAAAGTGCAAAAATTTAAGCATGTAAAAGTAACCTGTGCATTAGGCTGTTCAAGTATTCCATAAGTGCACTTCATCACATATTTCATAAAACTGGGTGATAAGTCAGTATTATTGTTTATCGACTTTCAGTGAAGCTGTACCGTGATATGATCATATAATCAAATCTGTCGTCCAAATTAATGGTTCCAAGCAAACTGCAGTGAAAGCCAATGAAATGAGCTCATATGTAGTAAGTTCAAGGGAACTGGTCATAGAAAAGAAGAAATGTTCTTCAGCAGATTTTTTTGCCCAGTTGTCATCTAATTGTTTAGTTAAAATTTACATTTCCATTTTCGGAAAGTTTACTCTTGATCTTGAAAATAGCAGCTGACGTAAGAATCTCACCACAAGATCCACTTTGACGCTGTTCTGGAGCTTTTAATCGTACCACAGTCTTCCTCAGCAGATTTTTTGGTCCAAAGTTCAGGCTCTTCTAGGCAGAACAAAGGAAAAGGTGTTTCATCTCCACACTGCTGAAGATGGTTGGAGTCTTAAATTTATAATGTAGATTAATATAGAGCAGTAGTTTGGTTGTATAGAGTTTTGTCTGACAAGATGCAAAACAGTCGAACACAGTTCATTTCATTGAACATCAATTTGACGTTTCCAATTATTATGAAAAGATATTTACACATCTTACATAGATATCAGAAACATTTAAATATTTATGTTCATTTCAGCCACATCCTCCAGTCCTACTTCTGTTTTTTAACCAGATGTGAGGACTTTAGTTTAGTTAGGCCATAATTGATCTACAGTTAAAGATTGTTCTTTGCAACAAAAGATATCACCTCAGATGATATGGTATCTTGACCATAACCCAGTAAAATGTATTTGAATTGCAAAATTTGTCAAAACTAAACAAGAATTTCTCCCTTTGTTAGTGTTCTGTACTTCTTTATGTGTTGTTTTACATGTAAATGTTCAATTTTGAAAAAGCAAAATCAAATATTCAAAAAAAACAAATAATTTTTTCAAAACATTTTGCCCAATTTGAAACATTTTCAAGCTCTAGAAAATACCCAAACTATTTCTCATATTTTTCCAGACTTTGTAGACCTGAGAGGAGACCCTTATCAAACCTACAATTTGTTTTCGTGTCGCATTTTAAAAAAACTGTTGATCACAGTATTAGAAAACTATACGTGATGGTTACTAGGTTCAGTCATGTGTCTGTTAAGAGTGAAATAAATGAGTGTGTTTTAATTCTGGTGTCCTTCATTAGTGACATACAATATCAGACAAGAGCCTCCTCTCCAGCATCCTCAGGATTTTGAATCCTACTCCTCAGGATGACTCTCCTCTGGACTCTCCTGATTGGTCGCCTTAAATGATGACGCTGCGTCTTTACTTAGTGGATCCCACTCTAGCAGGATGCTCCTCTTCCTCAGGCAGTGGCTCAGCTGCTGTCGGTCCTGAGAGCTGATCGTCCACTGCTGCACCGCCAGGCGAGTCAGCGCAGGTAGTCGAGGCAGAGCGCAGAGCAGCGCCGGCAGCCAGGCCGAGCAGGGGGCAGAGGTCGAAGGTCGTAGGCTGAGGTCGACGTCCTCCAGCGAGCCCAGGCCTCCCGCTGCGAACAGGGCAGACCAGCCGTCATCACCCACAGAGCCGTTGTAGGACAGATCCAACACCCGCAGAGAGGACAGACAGCCACGTCTGCACACGGCAGCTGCACAGGACAAAGATCAATAATAAGTGATCAGCAATGATCGAGCAGAATTAAACAGAGGTGGGACGTAACTCTTCAGTACAGATTCTGGTTCTTTACTTGAGTATTTCCATTTTGGGGGACTTTTCCTCCACAACATTTCAGGTGGAAATATTTTACTTTTTACTCCACTATATTTATCTGATGGCTGTATTTACTGGTCACTTTGTAAATTCAGATTTTACATTCGACATGAAAGAATTATTGCTGCTGTCAGCATAAAGACTTTTAGTAATTGAAAAGTCTTCTTTCTTTTTCCCCTCTTTCTCCTCTGTCCATCCTTCTTCCCTGATTTCTCTCCTTCTTTCCTTGTTCAGTGATCACTGACTATGAAATCCCAAAAACTGCAGATTCAAGGTTTTCATCTAATAAGAAATGTAAATGATTACAATCTTCAATGAGCAGATAAAACCTGATTATCACATCTGGAACAGCTGGCCTGAAAAATTACGGTACATTTATCATTTGTTTTGCTGAAGCTTGTATTTTTTTCTTCTTGTGTCTCTTTTGAGTGCAAATCAGCTTTTCCACAGCAGAGGGAAGGGAGCTGAGTGGTTTGATGTGTTTACCTTTATTTAACCAGCTTTGTACAACAACTTGTGAAACTGGCCCCGCGACTCTGAAACTGAAGTACCTAAATGGAATTCAGCCATCATCAATGTGATAAATGTCTTTTGTAAAAAGGGCCTATTGAAAAAGCTTTTATTTAACATTGACTGCAACTAAACCTACATGAATTTATGGTTTGTTGTGTTTTGATATAAGAAACATTGTGTGTGTGTGTGTGTGTTACCAAGGTGACGCAGGTCATCAGTGGTGAGCTCGCAGCTGCTGAGGCGGAGCTCCAGGATGACTGACGGCTGCAAAGCGTCCAGGAGCAGCGCTAAACGACCGCCAACCACTTTACACCAGGAAACATCCACACTGTGCAGGTACGGCACGGCCAGAGCTGACACACACACACACAAACACACACACACAAAAAAAGTTTTATACTGCATCAGACTCTGGGAACAAACGCCACGTGTTTACCCATTTTTGCTTTAATCACATTAAGCAGCTAAGTTCAGACTTAATGAAGGACCTGAGACACTTAGTTGTGTTAAAATATGTAGAAAATAAAGAGAAATCCAACATTTCTTTCAGTATTTAGAAAAAGAAAGAAGAATTTCTGCACACTGTCAGCCCTACATTTATTTATTTTTATCACAGACCTATCAAACGTTTGCATGATTTCATTTTCCTACACACCCGTCTACCAGGTATGCATTAGAAAAACAACGATTAGAAAATGATTAAATAAGTTTAAAAATGTGTCCTCCTTCTCTTTGTTGGTAGTTTGCTTTTGTGCCTTTTTGGGGGTCACATGTATTTCAAAATAAAATAGTTTACTTTGGTTGGTATTTTGGTTTATTTGGTTACCGGCAGCTGTAGTCGGAGCAGCATTCAAACCAGAAGTTGTAATACTAAAGAAGCAGTAGTATCGGTAATGATAACGGTAGTGACCGAAGTACAGTGATAGTAAGACAGTGGTGGAAAGTAACTTAGTAGATTTGCTCAAGTACTGAACTTCAGTACAATTTTGAGTTACTAGTACTCGACTATTCCCATTTCAGAGGGAAATATTGTACTTTTTACTACATTATTTGACAGCTATACTTTGAAGATTACAACTTTCCATAAAAAACGTGATCATCTTATAAAACTACCCACCAGAAGTTAAAATTAGCTCCGTCTTGGCCAGCTACAAGAGTAAAATGCATCAATAATCCAATACTATAATGTATAAAGATTTAACAATCACAGGGGCTGTTTGTCTGCATAACAGGTACATTTACTTTTTGATAATTTAAATACCTTTTTGTACTAATACCTCTGTACTTTTACCCAAGTAAAATTATGAATGTGAGACTTTTGCTTGTGCATATTTTTACACTGTGGTATTGAAACTTTTACTGAAGTAAACAATCTGAATACTTCCACCCCTGCAGTACTCGTAGTAGTTGTAGTACAAGCTCTGGCAGTATTAGTATCAGTATGTGCGTACCGAGAGCAGTAAAGGACTCCTCGTTCAGGCTGCAGCTGTTGAGCGGCAGGCGCCTCATCTGTGTCAGAGGGAGGGCGGAGACCAGCGGGTGGACCACGGCCCCTGCCTCCTTATTGGACGACACGTCGAGCTCCGTCAGCGCCGTCAGAGAAGGAAGCACCTGGACTGGAAACAACGAGTCACATGACTGCTGCAGGTACCTGCTGCAGCTCACCGTCATTCATATCAGTTCAGTCTGAGGATTCACAGTGTTTGCACACACACACACACACACACACACACACACACAGACTCACTCAGGGCTTCCAGGTCGGTGTGTGTGAGACAGCACAGGTGAAGGTTGAGGCTCTCCAGGTGTGTGAGGTGAGCCAGGTGGAGGGTGAGGCGGTTCAGTCCTCCTGCCAGACTTTTGTTACAGGACAGGTCCAACTCTCGCACTGAAGGGAGGCAGCGGAGCGAACCACCTGCAGGACAGTGGAGGGGAGGCAGCAGATGGAACACACCAGAATCTTCTCATCTTGATCCCATTTTTTTTTTACCAGACAAGATCCAATGTAAATGTATCAATAATTCTATTATCTGTCCCGCCTCTTTATCTTAATCCCGTCTGAGTATTAGGAGTTTGTAAAAAGATGTATTGTGCAAAATTTCAAGTTAGTCAGACTCAAGAAAACAGCAGATCTCGTACTGAGAGCATCGAGGCTGTCCGTCGTCAGACCGCAGGCCTGTAGTCGAAGCGTGGTGAGGGAGGCGGCGTGAGAGAGGGAGGAGGCAAGCTCTCTGAAGCCGCCGCCATCAACTTCCTGCGTGAGCTGAGGATTACAGGAGACGTCCAACACGCAGAGTGTGTGGAGAGCAGACACCATTCCTCCTGCAGGGACAGACACAGACATGTACATGTTAGACACAACACACAGAGTAGAGGATGTAATCAAGTCTTCTTTTCTCCAGTGGCATTATGGGAAATGTAGGAAATCTGAAACGGAGGTAGATCATGGAGATTGTCTTATTCCTTCATTATGAAAGTATATATATAAGTTAAAGTCAGTACCCAGTACAGTAGCATCAGCTGCAGTGAGCTGGCAGGCCACCAGGTGGAGCTCCCTCAGTGGTGGGTGAAGTTTACCCAGCAGGCCTTGCAAACCGCCGCCCCCGACGCCACTGTTCCAGGACAAATCGAGGAGCTCCAAGAGAGGCACACAGCCGAGAGCTTCACCTGCACAAACACAGACAACTGACAATTATTTATTTGTAGTTTACTCGTAATACGATTCATTCATTTCAGCAGAACTGAAGCCCCCTGCCCCCTGCCCACTGCCCCCTGCCCCGTGCGATTAATTGATTGGTCTGTAACTAATCTATCCCATTTATCCAATCAAATTTATCCGACTTAATGTCTAAAACTTTATTCAGTTTACTCTGATGTTAGAGAAGAAAAAGCAGAAGATCTTCACATTTCAGAAGGAGGAGCCATCAAATGTTTGGCATTGACTTAAATGACTAATCGATTCTCAAAGCAGTTGCACATTAATTTTCAGTTGATTGTCTAATTGATTATTTGACTAAATGTTTTATGTAACTGCCTTGATTTTGTTGTAGAAGGTTTCTTTGGTCAGTCTGTCCATATTCTACCATGAACGGTTGTCTGTCCTGTGGGTAAAAATTTACCATGTAAAGGTAAAAAACACACATTTTGTTAGCATTCAAAAACAACATATCCCATGAGTCTTAGCCGTTGGAACACTTTAAAAGCTTTGTAGGAGCCGTAGTCACTAAGACACAAGCTGGTTAGCATGAAGCTCAATATCAAGAACTGCAACTAACAAATATTTTCATTACTGATTAATCTGCTCATGATTTTCTCAATAAATCAAATAATTGTTTGTTTTGCAAAACTTCCTAAACCTTGATTTCTCTGAGCAACAGTCCAAAACTCAAAGATATTTAGTTTGTTATCACGAGACAAAGAAGTCCTTACAAATAAGAAGCTGGAACTAAGGAAATATTCGGTATTTTTGCTGAAAAAATTACTTAAACGATTAATTGATTATCAAAATTGTTGCTGTTTCCAAAACATTTGCTGATATTTTGCAGACAGAATTAAAGAAACTGAGAAAAAAACATCTCTGAAATTACACAATGTCGAGGAAAAAGAGAATTTGTTTGGACGCTTGACTGTACAAGAACATTCACTTCTAACAGAATAAATTGATCTGCATGTAGTTTCGGGCTTTTAATCGCAACAGAAATAATAACGACCCACCCAGTGCAGTGATGTCATCAGCGTTCAGCCTACAGCTGCAGAGCCTCAGCGCTCTGACCCCGCCCACATGCTGGACGTGAGAGGTCAGCGCTTTCAGACATCCGCCAATCAGCTCGTTCCAGGAGACGTCCACCTCCTCCAGCTGAGGGAGGAACTGGAGCAACGTCGCTGAGGGGGCGAGAAGAGGAAGAGGAGGGCAGGAGATGCTGTCAACAGACATGGGTGTTGTGGGGCTGATGTTCATCTTTCCAGTTGAACATTTTCATGTATTTATCCCTTTGAAGCAGCATTTAGAGCAGTGGTTGTCACTGCTGGCCAACACCCAGCTTTCAGCCTGTACATGTGATTTTCCTGCTACGACAAGTCGAGATGTCTTCTGTGGAAAAAGCCTTCTGGTGTAATGCAGTCGTTCCCAAACTTTTAGCTTGAAACTGTCTAAAACAAAGCCTCGTCACCTGGAACATAAACACCTCTGTACATTATCTGAAACACATTTTCTCACAGTGGAGGATCTGCACCTGACAATTTTTAATAACCTTCACATCACACCCACTTTACTCAGTGAGAGGCCAGGTGTGAAAGTAGGCAGGGTGTGAACCTCTTTTGCGACATCATGAACGTCTTTGCTTCATCGTGTCGAGACCACAGACACATGCAGAAGCCACATGCACAGCCACTTTGACTTTCGACACAGCTTTTTTGTCTTTGTTTTTGTCCTGAAGAAGTAAAATCATCCCATAATAAAAAAAGTCTTACAAAATAAGCGTCATTTTGTGTAGCATCAACATGTTTGTTCTGCATCACCTCGCAACCTCTCCGATTTGTCTCGCGGTACGTAGCACATGAAATACGACATTACAGTCTTGTTTGGTCTGGTGTGACCAGTGGCTTATGGTGGATAACTTTTATTTAGACACTGCTGTTTAACTGACATTACCGAGTCAGTTTGCTTCTCTACTTGTGCTGTTGTTACACTACCATTTCAGATTATTCCTACAGTGGTGCGGTCTCAGTGTTGACTCTATAACTTCGTATCAGGTTGGATAAAAATAGTAGACCAATTGAAATAAAAATTTAGATCTTTGCGAGACACTAAACTGCTTCAAAAAGTGCAGAATTATTCTATTATTATTCCATTTTCTGTGGTACTATGAACATTTTTTCCACTATTTTATACAAATTGCTTACACTCACATTCCCCCTGGCAGCCTCCAGTACATCTTATTGTACCTGCAGTACGTTTATTCACTGTAATGTCTGACTTGACATTTGCAGGTTGAAGCTGGTTTTACAAACTGATTTCACTCTTCACTCCATCACATCTGCAGGTTTCACATTTGGGGCATTTATGTGCACATAAAGAAGTACTTTTAGATTATTTTTACCTGTCATGTAAACACCAAAACTCAATCTTTGACAAATTAGAGTGAAAATCAGAGGAACTATAGCCACCTAGCTCCAGCAGGTCTGTAGCAGTGAGATCGCAGTGAGCCAGGCTGAGGCTCCTGCTGTCGGCTTTCTTCCCCAACCTCTGCAGGAAAACACACACTCGACCCCAGCCGACGTCCCGCCCGCTCTCTGCTGCCTCAGCAACACCTGAAACACAAACACACACGTTTCACCTGATGAGGCTTCATTTCTTTTACCTTTCTTTCATCATCTTGACTTTATATCATCCTCTTCTCTTTCTGTGATCAGTTTCATAAACATGGCAGGTGTTTAAGGTCTTAATGTGTCTGAAACACTCCTGTAAAGGTCTAATGTGAAGTCACCTAAACCTGGCCAGGAAAAAAAAAAATCCACATGCTGCTGTGGACCAACACCTGAGCTCGGTGCTCTCTCCTCCCTGCCCTCCGCCTCTCCATCCTCAGGGATCCCCGTCCGGTCTGAGGTCCGGGACAGGAAGCGTCCCAGCGGCTTCCTGTCTGAGGCCGTGCGTTTCCTGCGGATCTGGTTCATGATGACGTCGAGAGGGGAACGCCTCTGACTGCCGCTGTCCCGCCCCCGCTGACCATCTGACCAATGAGAGGCAGAAAATGAAAATGTCACACTATAAACCAAAACACGTGACCTTATCCTTTAAATGTCTTCATTAAATTAAGATTAATTTATTACAAATGCTGTAACTCGAGGGTTTTTAAAGGTAGTTATTCATGGTTGCTTCATGGAGTCTCTAATAATTAAGGGATTTTTGTGCCCATGTGCATGTTTACAAGGTTATGAATGTTTATTTGTTGTGAAAATCTATTTAAAGTATTAAAGTAAAAGTACTCTCTGCAGTAAAATGTCCCCTGTGCCTGTTGTACTATTCTATATTCTCTCATTAGATTATTATTCCTCATCATTAATGTAAAAGCAGGATTTGACTGTTGGAGTTGGTTGAGGTGGAGCTCATTTTGAACTGTTTTGTATCGGACTGCAGCTAATGATTATTTTCATTCTGGATCAATCAGCTGATTATTTTTCACATTAACTTCACAACCAACAGTCCAAACCTCGACATTATTAAAATACATTACAATTATTCAAGTCATTCAAAGGAAAAGCTGCAAATCTTTATAAAACATACAAAACATATTTTAAACATATAAAACATATTTTATAAACTCTTGGTATGTTTTGTGTGTAAAAATCTTAATTTGTAAAGTAACTAAAGCTGTCAGATAAATGTAGGGGAGTAGAAGTATAAAGTGGAATGAAAACAAAAGACTCAAGTAAAGTACAAGTACCTCAACTTTGTACTTCAGTGCAGTACTTGGAGTAAATGTACTTTACATTCCACCACTGGGTATTTCTCCTTCAGAGGAAGTAACCTCCGTGTGGTTTCACTTTTATCCCTCTCAACAGTAGAACTCATCTCACCTGCAGACTCCATGTGCGGGTTTCAAGAGTTGAGCTCCAGCGCAAAGTAAGAATAAAACCTCGCGCGTGCTTTTGTCGGTCAGTCCTCGCGGCGGTGCGTTCACGGTCTGTGTGTTTGGAGATGAGCGAACATGAAGAAATGAAACAAAAAGGGAACCTCTCAGCAAAGCAGCCTGAACCCAGTCACACCCGCAGCTTCAGAGATCTCCACTTCACCTTTATTTCAAGCAGATCTTTAACACCTAGATGACGTCACGTCTCGTGCTCGTCAGGTGGCTCATCCCGGAAGTGGGACAACACCTTCAGTAAACGTTGGCATGTCTCTGCGCCTCAGTGCCTCTTTTAAAACGTTAAAAACAACCGATACGTTTTATATTAGTAAGAAGTACTCAGATATTTTACTGAAGTGAAAGCAGCATCAAAATATACTTAAAGTACAATAAGTAAAAGTACTCATTTTGCAGAATAACTTCATATCACAATAATATATATATTATTGGATTATAATTATCAATGCATTAATATGTACATCACCTTAATATTGCAGCTGGTAAATGTGGGACTAACTTTAACTCATATATATATATATATATATATATGAGTTAAAGTTATTAAAGTTAAAGTCTTATTGATATAATATCATTTATTTGTTGATCACATGTTCTATTATTAATCTGAATCTGGAAAGTAACTAAACTCATGAAGCAAATGTGATGCAGTAAAAAGCACAATACTTCCCTCTGAGGAGTAGAAGTAGAGAGAAGCACAAAACGGAAATACTCTAAATTGTACTGTACTTGAGTAAATATACTTAGTTACTTTCCAGCACTGTGCATTAGTGCCATTATGTTGAAGCAAATGTGTCCAACATGGATCTTTGTATTTTATTTACTCTGATCAGTTTGATATTTTCAAAATAAATGTATGATAACCCGTTAACTGCTGCAGGATGAAAGAAACTGTCAAAATGCACCAAACAGACAATAAATGTAACATAAAAAAGATGTGACTGATTTGTTTCGGTGTTTACTGCATGAACATGTATTCAGATATTTTACTGAAAGAGTAACTAACCCCCCAAACCACTTGTTTCAGATGAAACCCAGTCTGTATGGCGACTGCCCTCTACTGGTTCAAACCCGGCTACTGCAATTGAATTTAGCTATTGGCTGATGTGGAAGCAGGTGATGTTCATGGCGGCAGCTTCAGCATAGTTTTAGTATTTGTCAGTCAGTAGTGGCCAGAATGGGTCGGCAGTGCTGCTTTCCGGGCTGCAAACAGACCTCCGGACTGCACAACTTTCCAGCGGACCCGGAGATGAGGCGCCGGTGGTGGCGCGCGCTGCGCCTACCGGAGCGCGACCTCCCGCCCCGAGCCGGAGTTTGCAATCTTCATTTCTCCCGGGACTGCTTCTCCAACCTCATGGAGGTGGATATGGGCTTCTCCAAAGTGCCCCTGCTGAAAAGCAACGCAGTGCCGACAACAGCAGCGCCGGCACTGCAGCTGCAGCTGCTCACAGCACCGCAGCGTCCTCAGGTGAGTGTGGAAGGAGTCTGTCACGAGCGTTGTGTTGACAGCGGTCCATAGGCAGGTAAAGTGATGAATGTGCGCGCACATCCGAACCGCAGAGGGCAGGTGCTGAGCCCAAAGCCTGTTGGTCATAACAAACAAACAAACAAACAAACAAACAGTGTTGTTGACTCATTTATTAATTGCCCCTCGGTGACGTTTCGAGCACAACTGCTCTCCATCACACTCAAGCTGTGAACGCAAGACGCCATCTTGGTTATACATATGACACAGTCACGTGGTGCAATCACGTGACCCCGAGTGTCTGAAGCGTCATAGAAACAGCACACCTTGCATAGACTGAACACGTCTACATAAACACATGTATGAATCTTACAGCCATGTCTACATATGAAAATGCACACATACATAGTGTGCCTGGCTCTTCATTAATAAAGTGCCAAATTCAGTAGTGCAGGGTGACACTCAATAAACCTCCTCAGAATAAAACAGTAAATATATAAACACAAACAAATGCATATTAGGAGGAAGGCCCTCAGTAGGGTGTCCCTCACCGCCGTCATCAAGTACAGGAAATGCTAAAGAGGCGCCTCTATTTGTTCTGTAAATATTTACAGCCAGAGACAAACAGTAGACAGATACAAATGACAAATAATACATGATGTATAATATATAAAGTCCAGAGAATACACAGAGGATATGACTGACCTGTACTGGGTTAAAGGAGTCACAAGAATGTCCCTTTCCTCGTTAAGGCCCTTGGGTGACAAAGTGTAGATCCAGAATAGTTCACATTTTAAGAGAAGAGTACTGATGTCTGCCCGTCCTCTGTGGCAGCTGGACATGTTTGATGTAACTAAGAGAAGCAACAGAGGCGGAGAGAGAGCGCCGAGCTCAGGTGTTGTTTCGCAGCAAAAATTAACGTGGATAAAGTACAAATGTGAAACAGGATTATGTTCTGTTTATTATTACAGAATTATGTTCTAGTCCAGCCTAAACTGACCAGAGAGATCGGGTGCCAGACGGAACCAGTCAGCACAAAACATGCTGCTGGGCAGGCTGACGTGAAGCCTAACAGGAGAAGCCAAGGTGAGCCATAATATTCGATCCAGACAGGTGATGAATTAAAGGAAAAACCTG
>NTHP01000238.1:131600-145706 GCA_003416845.1 Oplegnathus fasciatus
ACAATAAAGTAAATGACAGTGGTGGAAAGTAACTAAGTACATTTACTCAAGTACTACAGTTTTGAGGTACTTGTACTTTACTTGAGTATTTCCATTTTCTGCTACTTTATACTTCTACTCAGCTACATTTCAGAGAAAAATATTGTACTTTTTACTCCACTATTTTTTGGCACCTGAAGTTATTTCGCATACTAGATTTGACTTTCAAAACATATGAACAGTTTGTAAAATATGATTTTCAGCACAAAATGTGCTTATTTAGTCATTTCAGTCCTTAACTGAGTCCTTAATGTCTTGTTTTGTTTGTTTTAAAGTGACAAAACCTGCCAGTGTTGTAGGAATATTCCAGCTTCTTTTTAAAGCCAATGAACTTGTTTGTCAAGTATTTTCTAAAATTAAATTTTTCATAATTCTCATGCAGCAAACTGTCTTATTCTTTCTTGTTTCACAGAAATTCCTTTCTAGATATTGATTTAAATTAAAAACAAAAACTGCAGCAACATATTTTTTCACATGTTTTAAGAAAATTAGGTTTGCAGGACTCAATCATATATATGCATATATAATATATGAAATAAAACACCATCAAGTAAGCCATTTTTTGCCTATTGAGTACATAAACTTTTGTAACTTATGTAAATTTTTCTGATAATGATACTTTTACTTAAGTAGGAGTTTGAATGCAGGACTTTAACTTGTAATGAAGTATTTTCATAGTGTGGTATTACTACTTTTACTTAAGAAAAGGCTCTGAGTACTTCTTCCACCTGTGTAAGGGAGTGATACTGGGCTTTTGCAGGACAAATGAAATATTGTGCTGCACATGGAGTATGGAAGCCCTTTCCGCCAATGTGATGATGACAAACGAATGAAAAACTTTCTCGAAATAACGACTCAGTATCTCAAAATAATGAGTTAGTATCTCAAAATAAAGAAACTTTCTCAAAATAATGAGAAACTTTCTCAAAATAATGAGTTAGTATCTCAAAATAATGAGTTAGTATCTCAAAATAATGAGAAACTTTCTCAAAATAATGACTTAGTATCTCAATATAATGAGAAACTTTCTCAAAATAATGAGAAACTTTCTCAAAATAATGAGAAACTTTCTTAAAATAATTAGTTAGTATCTCAAAATAACGAGAAACTTTCTTAAAATAATGAGTTAGTATCTCAAAATAATGAGAAACTTTCTCAAANGTACTGACTTACTTATCTCGAAATAATGAGTTAGTATCTCAAAATAAAGAAACTTTCTCAAAATAATGAGACGCTTTCTCAAATTAATGAGAAACTTTCTCAAATTAATGAGAAACTTTCTCAAATTAATGAGAAACTTTCTCAATATTTTGACTTCGGAGGAAACGGGATTCCGTACATATGGGAGTGATACATCTTTCACATATATACGATCTTCGCTGCACCGCACTACGCCCTTCAGTTCCGCCCAAAAGGGAAATGACGCCGGTGCAGAAAATGGCGTCCGCAAAGCCTGTGGACCGCTGTGGTTTGTTACCCGTTTAATTTAGAGCCGAGTGGGGGGTCTCTTCGTCTGGCAGACGGACGATAACATGGCAGTGCACCGCTGCCGTCCGCTTTCTTGATTCCGGAATCGAACCCGCAACTTCATGTCCGACGGAGCCAGAGCTGCCTGGTCGAAGAGGGGTTGTGGGGATTCGCACCGCCGAGGTGAGACGGCTGGATTTTAGCAGCTAAGCTAAAGCTGTTACCCCGGTCGAGCAGTGTCGGATCCCCCGTAGCTGCCTGTCACCACAGCTGAGAATCGTGACAGTTAATTCGGCTAGTCGGGGAGCTAGCTACAGAGCTAAATTCATTATATTTACTTCTTACACATGATCCAGATTATTAGCCAACCTAGCTAACATCACCGCCTTCATGTTCGGGTAGTTGCACCGCTATGTGAGCCTTTGTTTTGGGGCTCTAATCTTAGCATGCATCGTCTCTGTAGCGTACTTGTTGTAATGAAAACTGAAGAAGCTAACAGAGGCTAGCTTCTCTAACCCGTGTCAGTGTCATGTAAAGTTAGTTTAACGGTTACCCCTTCTGTGCTAACGTTAGCATTGCCTTTAGCACTGCCCTGCCTGCCTCTGCTCCTCCTGTTAGCTGCTGGCTAGCAAGTGATTGTGAAGCACTGAGGGAGTTAAAGCTTGTTGTCAGGTGAGCTCTGCTGCAGAGACAGGCTCTGACAACCTGTTGTTGTTTTTCACCAAGAGGCAAACCCAGGTCAGGTCAGTCAGAGGGTGAGACTGCCTCACACCAAACTACACTGAGATTTACACGGATTTAGAGAGCCTGTGAAGTGTCCTCCACTGAGGATAGAAGTACTCAGATCCTTCAGTCACAGTAGAAATACCCTGGTCTAAAAATACTCCATTGCAAGTAAAAGTCCTGTATTCAAAATGATGCTGAAGTAAAAGTGCAGAAGTATTATCAGTAAAATGTACTTGAAGTGTCAAAAGTAAAAGTACTCTTTCTGCTTTTTATAGAATATTATATTATTCTGTTTAGAGCTGCAACGATTAATCAACTATTAAATTAATCACCAACTATTTGATTAATCGTTTTGAGTCATTTTTTAAGAAAAAGTGTCCAGATTCTCTGATTTCAGCTTCTCAAATGTGAATATTTTCTGGTTTCTTTAGTCCACTGGGACAGTAAACTGAATATCTTTGGGTTGTGGACAAAACAAGACATTTGAGGACGTCACCTTGGGCTTTGGGACACAGTGATTAACATTTTTCACCATTTTATGGACCAAACAACTAATCGATTAATCGAGAAAATGATCGACAGATTAATCGATAATGAAAATTATCGTTAGTTGCAGCCCTAATTCTGTCTTTATAACTAACAAATACATTTAAGAGCTTTTTAATGTTGTGGTTCATCAATGTGGAGCCAATTTCAGATACTTTGTGTACTACTGGGTAGATTAGTAGTAAAGTTCTGCATCATATCATATTATGTAAAAAGTCTCAAATAAATGTAGTGGAGTAAAAAGTAGAATATTTCCCTCTGAGATGTAGAGGGGTAGAGGTGTAAAGTAGCATAGAATGGAAATACTCAACGTACAAGTATGTCAAAATTGTGCTTCGGCACAGTACTTGAATAAATATACTTAGATACTTTCCTCCTCTGGTAATCACTCAAAGGAAGTTTTACTTCTGCTGTGATACTAAACACCTCTTAATACTTAACTTTCCACTGTTATATTTGATATTGAGAAGTACTGGGGATCAATGTCCAAGTAATTAGGTCATTTAAGTTATTCTTCACTTGACAGATAATCACTTATATTGATATTAATTGGTGCATAATTGCAGTCATTTATCAGGGAAAACTGCCAAACAGTTACCTGGTTACAGCTCACAAATACTTGTTAATTGCCTTTCTCTGTTTGATCAAGTACAATAACTAGAGCTGAGACAATTAATCGGTTTATCAATTAGTCAAGGTCAACAGAAAATTGATTGGCAACAATTTTGATAGTCAATTAATCGTTTCAGTCGTTTATCAACAAAAATGCTAAATATTTTTCTTGGTCATAAATGACAGTAGATTGAATATCTTTGGGTTTTTGACTGTTGGTTGGACAAAACAAGCTATTTTAAAATGTCATCTTGGGCTCTGAGAAATATTTTTAGACGAAACGATTAAGCGATCAAATGAAAAAATAATCTGCAGATTTATTAATAATAAAAATAATCTTAAATTGCAGCCCTTAAATGTTTAATCTGTTTATACATACAGTATGTCACCCATTCACGTCATTAGTAGCAGCCCTTTTTAATTTTTAGAAATTCATATCTGGCTGAATGTATGACATTTGTGTTGCTACAAGCTGTCCTGACTTTGTGTCACAGCTGATATTTGCACCTGTGTGCTGTGAAATAGTTTGAGCTCACGAGTTGTAAACTCCTGAATGTGTCGTGGAACATTTCATGGTATTAGTTGTACTTTCTGCTCCTCCTCCACATTCTTATGGGTCTATTTTTTGTCTCCTCTGTCAGAACCAGGGAAACATAAACACAGGAAATGCGAGCGGCCCCTTAGCGCTCAGCCGTCAAAGCCTGTGATTGTTCGCCCGGGCTCCAAAAGGTAACATTTTTCACTCAGCGGCACTGCATGTTAAACCTTAACCCGAGCAAACCCCTTTCTGTCACTATTAACTCAGCATCCATCTTATCCATCACTCCTCTGGACCTTCATTCATTTCTACCTCCTGTAGTTTGGCCTGACAGAGTACACGAAGGTTTTAAGTTTAGAGCCTTTTGTCGGCACAGTGCTGAAGTGTCCTTGAGCAAGACACTGAATCCTTAACAGCTCTTTGGCTAATATTATGTAGCTGAGCATGACCTTTGTGCAGAGGGATGAGGGTCAACAAAATATCACATTGCTACTGTCACGAGTAAAAGTAAAGTAGACTAAAAAGTTATCTATTAATAAAAAGTTGTAAAAAGACGGGTTTTGTTGTATTGTCTTTCTTGTTTTATTACAGTATAGTACTTATATTTCCTGTTGGTCTTGTTAAGTTTGACCCACTTTCATTTCCCACTCCTAGATTAGTACAGAAAAGTGTTTGTTTTCAGGTTCCTTCCTACATTTAATGTCTTCACATCCCTTTTCAGGAACAGCTCAAATGTCCATGTTGTGGCCAGCTGGAAATAGTTTTCTGTTTGTTGAATTGGTTGTTGGATTAAAGAATAATTCCAGTTTATTACAACTTGGGTCTTATTTTTCACAGTTTTGGTCATTATTGCTTTTGGGAGTAATTTAACCGTTCGCCTTCGTCTTCTCTTCCAAATCAGTTTGTCTAACGTGGAGGTTTGTTTCCAACTCATGTGATCTGATTGTCCGTGTTCCTTCACTTCTTCCAGAACTCAGTAATTAACTTGTTGAGCATGTTAGCGTTACTGATAAAAATGATGCACAAAACTATGAAAATAAGATCCAAGTTGTAATAAACTGGAATATTCCTTTAACCCTGCCTTCATTCGGACATCAGCTTACACTCATTTCATAATATTCATTTTCATAAATTGACTGGGCAAGTAGCCGTAATGAATTTTCCTGCAATTAACATTATTTTTGCTACAGTTTTGTTTTGCTTTGTTTTAAAATATGAGAAGTGAACAGATTGCCTATTCGCCTGTGTTGAAATACACAACAAGGCCAAAATTATGTGGACAGGTGGACACCCTTCTCCACATGAGATGTTCAGCAATCACACATGGGTGTAATGTTCAGGTGTCCACATACTTTTGGCCATGATTGAAGATATTTAACATGCAGACGTTCATGCTTTAATGTGGCGGTTGTGTTGGCTTTGTCGTCCAGGTGATTGACGCTCAGAAAAGGGACATTGTTAGCATCTACTGGACACAAGGGGCACTGTCCTCTGATTGGCTCGGACAACCCCCTCTGACATGCCCGTGGCCAATCAGAGGTGAGTGTGCTGTGTGTGTGTGTGTGTTTGTTTTCATTTGCATTCTTAATGAGCGACTTTGTGGAGGTGTGCAGATGATGTGTGTGTGTGTGTGTGTGTGTGTGTGTGTGTTTTCTACTCTTTCTTGTGTGCAGAAAGTAGATAAAATGAAATAAGTTTGTGTGTGTGTTCATGTTACTTTCTTCTCTTTGTGATTTGTGTGTGTGCGTGCATGACTGTATTTTCATGCTGAAGAAATCGGATGAAATGACACGTGGGAATGCATTTGATTTCCTTTCTTTCTCTTTATTTTTACCGACCTCACCGTGTTGCAGTGGAGCACGGTATTTCCCCAGTGCGTCAGCGCAGAAACACACGTTTGGCTGTGAAAGAGTAACGTCTTGTTAGGATGCAGCAGCTGAAGTGCTGAGCTTTTAATGCTGAACGTCCTATTGAATGGCCTTCCAGTCCCAGACTTACCTTTTTCAGCAGCACACACACAAACTCAATCTTTTCCTTGCAGAGACTTGCAGTGCCCACTGAATTCATTTTTGAATAGTTGTTGATTAGTTTGTCCCTGCTTTATGTTGGCACTAGTCAGCTGTAGCTCAGCGTTGTGACCTTAGAGATCTGTTCTAACACTCTGTGTTAATTTTACATTACCCCGTCTCCATCCCCCATCCTGCTCCTGCACTTTGCTCTGCTTCGCGCCCCTAGGTGTGTTATGTCGGGGGCAGATGTGGAGGTGTACCTGTCCCAGGTGCACGATGGGAGTGTGTCGTCGGGCTTCCGGGCGCTTTACGAGGAGCGTCTGCTGCTGGATGTCACGCTGTTGATAGAGGAGCACCACTTCCAGGTACACAGATAAAGCTGAAGACGCACACACGTATGTTGCTTTCATATCCCTCATCCAAGACCGTACACTTCATATCAAGGTCCTGCGTGGATATCTCCGGGGAACTGGAACGTTTCATTCACAGATGTGCTCATAAAATTTGTTGCAGGAAGAAAGTTGAAAATTTAAACTCAATCTTCTAAGCAACTTTAAAGCTGGAAAAAAAACGCCAGGCAACTGTAAAGTAACAAAAAACATCTTTTATTCTCACAGAGAGAGGTCTCTTCCGTTCAAGTCCATACAAGGCAGGACTCGGTAATGGAAAAGACTTTTCTCTATCGTTTTTTTTCTTACTTTACAGTCACCTGACATAGTTTTTCCCTCCTTGTACGATGCTAAAAATATTTGATACCACCCAGTGAGTTTGTATTTTCAACATGCTTACTGTAACACATTTTCTGAGCTGATCTGCGACAGAAATGTTTAAGTTCCGCGAGAAATCCATGCAGGATTCGTAGCACATGGTCCTGGATCAGGGCTGGGTGTTTCGTGTGTTGGAGTCGAGAGAACAGGCAAAAATTCACAACTTTTGGCCTCAGAGAGCTTCACTGCTGCACTGCCGTTTATGTAAATACGTGTCCATCCGGTGTGTCCATCCTCCTGCAGGCCCACAAGGCGCTTCTGGCCACCCAGAGCGACTACTTCCGGGTCATGTTCACAGCAGACATGAGGGAGAGGGACCAGGACAAGATCCACATGAAGGGGCTGACAGCCGCTGGGTTCGGCCACATTCTCCGATTCATGTACTACGGCTCACTGGAGCTCAGCATGCCCACCGTCCAAGAGATCCTTCAGGTAATGCCGCACACCCACTGATATCCTTTCCTGCTGTGTTCTGTGCTTCCATTTGAGCCAGGACTGATGAAGAACTAACACAGGAGTTATTCAGAAGCACTATTTTATACTTCTCCACTATCATAACACACTGTTGTCCCGGCAGGCGGCCATGTACGTCCAGCTGACGGAGGCGGTGGAGTTCTGCTGCTCCTTCCTGCTGGCCAAGATCTGTCTGGAGAACTGTGCCGAGGTCATGCGCCTCCTGGAGGACTTCAGCGTGGGCGTGGAGGGCGTCCAGGAGCAGCTCGACAACTTCCTACTCGACAACTTCGTCCCCCTCATGAGCCGACCCGACTTCCTGTCCTACCTCAGCCTCGAGAGACTGCAGGTTCGGTTGTCGTTTGTACGCTTGATGCCGCAGATTGCCAACAGAAAAGTTAGAACAATAAATACGAACACAGTCAAACACTTTCTCAACGTTTGTGTTTGTGTCTCTGAACCAGGCGTACTTGAACAGCGATGCTCTGAGTCGCTTCCCAGAAATCGAGCTGTATGAAGCTGTCCAGGCGTGGCTGCGACACGACCGGCGGCGCTGGAGGCACACCGACACCATCGTGCAGTCCATCCGCTTCTGCCTCATGACTCCTGCCAACATCTTTGAGAAGGTGAGTGCTGCTTTCTGACCTCTTCAGATGTCGGCAACTGAGGGTGGTATTGTTCTGCAGACAGTTCACTGATGTTGTCGCTGGTCTCTGTCTTCTGTCCTCCTCTTCTTCGTCACAGGTGAAGACGTCAGAGTTTTACCGTTACTCCAGACAGCTGAGGCAGGAGGTAGATCAGGCGCTCAGCTACTTCCATGATGTCAACCAGCAGCCTCTGGTGGAGACGCGCTCCAACCGTATCCGCTCCGTCCGCCCGCAGACCGCGGTCTTCAGGGGAATGATCGGTCACAGTATGGTCAACAGCAAGATCCTGCTGCTGCAGCGCCCAAAGGTGTCTGCTCGTTCGTCCGCCTACGAGAGCATGTGTGACTGTTGTTTTCCCATGCTAAGTGTTTGGGCTGCATATATTTTGTGAATGACGGTAAACTTTAAGAGACTGTTCTCCAACTACAGCCGGCACAGTAAACATTCATCCTGTTGACGTGTCTTTTAGCAAGCTGCTTTGTCGCTGACTGTGACCTCTGACCTTCTTTTACAAGAGGGCATGCACAAATATAATATAGCTTCAGTGATCAGTTATAACTGCTATTACTGAAGGACCGTACAGGTGTTTTTACTACCCACCGCATATCATTACTGTGGACCACAATTTTCCTCTGTCCAAGTAGCCATTTCTGTCGGTTTGTTTCAGTACAACTTGCAGAGACTTGATTTATTTGTTTGTCTTTTCGGGGCGAAGTGGCTCGCATAGCTGTGTGGTAATAAGAGGCTCCAGTGTTTTAATGGAGCGCATATAGGCAGGTTTAACGGTTTGTATACCCAACGCGCTAAAAGGTGCAGTAGGATCAGAATCCATAGGATCCATTTAAAAATGCCCTGCTGTGTCTGTTGTGATGGATCAAGCTAGTTATGAGTCGCTCCGAATTGATTTTAATTGTTGACTGAAATTAATTCAACCAGTGGCTGCCTACAGTTAGAAAATGAATCTTAGAACATATGAAATCATTGTTAGTAATGTCAAATAAAGAATAACAAATAAGAACCACAGGCATAGTCGCTTAAGATCGTCCATTCTCCAGGAGGCTAACTTGGGAAATAATGAGCCGACAGCCCAAACCCTGAACAGATTTAGCAGTAAAATAGTAGAAATGTTGGCGTTCTAGTCTTGCTACAGATTCATGATCTTGTTTAATTGTTTTTCGATCAGAATTCTGATTTAAATCAAAATTTGTGATTTTTAGACTGAATTTTATTTAGAGTTCTTGTTCAGCCGTGTTTAGACATCATTTAACATTTAAGAACTTTGGCTTCTTTTGTTAGATGGAAAAAGGGGTTTAGTAGATAAACATGTTTATGTTCCTCAGAGCACAGTATCGAAAAAAGGATTGTTTTTGGTGTTTGTATTTCAAACAATTCCCCACCTATTCCATCTGATCTATTTACATAATCTGAAATCAGCGTCTGCCTCATGTTAAATAACTTGTGTTTTGATCCGTCAGGTGTGGTGGGAGCTGGAGGGACCTCAGGTGCCGTTGCGACCGGACTGCCTGGCAATCGTTAACAACTTTGCCTTCCTGTTGGGCGGAGAGGAGCTGGGGCCCGACGGGGAGTTTCATGCCTCCTCCAAAGTGTACCGCTATGACCCTCGACAGAACTCCTGGCTACGCATGGCTGACATGTCTGTGCCCAGGTTAGAGGGTCCTGAAGTGTTTGTCGTGCTGTGTGCTCTGACCTGTGCTGTATTGTTTATTTATATGAAAAGCACAGAGATTTCTTTGTTTTGTCTTTTTTTTTTTGGTTCATTGTCAATTTATGTTCATTTCAAGGTGATTTTGCAGATGCTCACAGGCTCCTTGCCGACATTATTTGAATGAGTTATTCATTTATTGATACGTATTCATGGTGTTTGTTGTTTGCAGGTCAGAGTTTGCTGTGGGCGTCATCGGCAAGTTTATTTACGCCGTAGCGGGCCGCACGCGAGACGAGACCTTCTACTCCACAGAGCGCTATGACATCACAGAGGACCGCTGGGAGTTCGTGGACCCGTATCCTGTAAACAAGTACGGTCACGAGGGAACGGTCCTTAATGGTAAACTGTACATCACCGGCGGCATCACCTCCTCCTCCACCTCCAAACAGGTGTGCGTGTTCGATCCAGGGCGGGAGGCGGGAGGTGGGGGAGGAGGAGGAGGGAGCTCAGGTGGGTCAGACGCACACAGGACACGCGCCGGCCGAGGCCCACTGCTGCCCGGCACCCACGCCAGCTGCTGGGAGAACAAATCCAAAATGAACTACGCCCGTTGCTTCCACAAGATGATCTCTCACAACGGGAAGCTGTACGTGTTCGGAGGCGTGTGCGTGATCCTGCGGGCTTCCTTTGAGTCGCAGGGCTGCCCGTCCACCGAGGTGTACGACCCCGACACTGACGAGTGGACCATCCTCGCCTCCATGCCCATTGGGCGCAGCGGCCACGGGGTGGCAGTGTTGGACAGGCAGATCATGGTGCTGGGCGGCCTGTGTTACAACGGCCACTACAGTGACTCCATCCTCACCTTCGACCCTGATGAAAACAAGTGGAAGGAGGACGAGTATCCCAGGATGCCTTGCAAACTGGACGGTCTGCAGGTGTGCAGTCTGCACTTCCCAGAGTATGTGCTAGAGCACGTCAGACGCTGCAGCTGAGGTCTGCTCCACAACAAGCCTCCTTTTTATAGAAATGGGAATGCACTGTTCAAGGACTGGAGCCTCCCGCTGGGAGATCAGGTGTTTACAGGTGGGAGACTCTACTGATGCGCAGGCTTTTAAACTAGAGACCAGCACTTACCTAAGGTGAGGAAAAGATGGCCGGGCCATAGATTTGCTGTTCTTAATGAAGCCAATCAAAGCGTGGCGTGCTGAGACGTCATATGTTAACAGTCAGCTTGAACATTTTCAGAATTAGCTTTCTCAGAAAATTAAGGAAAATAATTTGTGGGGAGAAAAAAAAAGTTTAATTCTGCTGGTTTATGTTTGGACTGTGGTCAGTTTCTTATTCTACTATTCACCTACTGTATTTAGGCTGTCCAGTCAGGCTTATTGCAGAAACGCACTGGAAGCATCAGATTCATGTATTTACACGTGGATCTGTGTTCATTTTATTTCACCAGTCAAACAAACCTGTACGACACCGGCACCCTGAGACTTCATAGTGTCCGTTGACCTTTTTAAAGACAAACAAATCCCGTTAATCAAGTCGCTCTTTTTGAGAAATAGGTTAGTGAAAGCCAAGACAAGACTGCGGCTATTTCAAACAATCAAAAAATGCCCTTTAAGATGTATAACAGCAAGTTAATGCATACAGTAAGGCTCATAAACAAAATACACTATATACTGTAGTGTAGCTAATTTTGTAGCCTGTCTCCAAATATACGAAGCAGACTGTAGAGAGAGACCATTAAACAGATGTTACAGATGCTGCTAATGCTTCAATCTGCTGCCAGCTGTAAACCGTCAGATCCTTCATTCATAAATCCAGTTTTCGCTTCCAGTGCGTTCCAGCTGTTAGTCCTAATTCTGCTCTTTACTCCCAGATATCCACCATACCGTTCTCATGTTCATATAACATCACCGTGTCTTTCTGTGCCCGCTCTCCTTCGTGTGTGTGTGTGTGTGTGTGTGTGTGTTGAATGCAAGATTGAGAGGAAAAAAAAAACACTACATGGTACACGAGGGCTCATTCTTCACTCAGAGATGATGTCATATGATGGGACTCGTACACCGCAGAGGTCAAAGGATGTTGTCTGTATCCGTCTCGTCACTGGCAGTGCTTTACTTACTCTCGTCTATATTCCCTGCACTTTATCTCTTCTTATTTGTGGCTCGTGGGTGTAAATGCACAGTTTAAACTTAAGAGCAGCTGTAGTGTTACAGACGTTTAGCGGTGTCTGAAATTAACTTTCTGGCTGGCGAGTCAAGATGAACTAAAACTGTACCCACCACGATGTGGGCTAGTGTGCAGCTAGTTAAAATATTAAGAAACTTTGAGCCTCATGCAAGAACATAAACTTCTCTTTCTTTTTTCCGTGAGGTTCGCTCGTACTAACTTCGCTTATTTCTCGCTTGATAGTGAGATTTCATCATTAACTTAATCAGCGCCCCTAAAATCACCATATAAAGCTTCCTGTTCTGCTCCGTTTGTGGGAAGGTTTCATTCATAAAAACGTTACCAAAGAGTAAAAAGAAGACTTTCACACTGCAGAGCTGCTACGTCAATTTAGCGGTGCCATTATAGTGGTATTAGAGAAGCTGAAACAATTAGAAAATGTTAGTAGCAAAGTATTAATGATGTGTGATCAGAGCTGTACTGTGACAGACATAAAGAGGGAATGATTTAACACGAGGTTGGATGCTAAATAACGTCCTAAGGAAAATCCATGACTAATGTGGAAGGTGGTCATGTGTCACAGATGTTAGACAGGATGATATTCCAGCGGGTGATGTTTCTGAAATACGCCAATAAAAATCATAAAATCTAAAATTTTAAAAACTCTCTGTAAATTGGCAGTCACGCTGATGCACAGAATGTTAATTTTGCGTTATTTATATATTTTAATTTTGTTCATTTCAGTGTCATATTTAAATTCAGATTAAAGTGTTATGATGTGAGGTCAGACGAGTGTGTTTTCCCCCCGTGGAGAGAGGCAGACTGTCTGTACGTAACTCTCACGACAAGTCTGGACCACTCGGGAATTCCTTTCGTACATGAGAGAAAATCAAATAAAAGAAAACGGTAAAAGTAAAACTGGTGAATGCCGCAAAGAATTCTAAATCTCTCGTACGTGTCACTTAAGAACAAACCTTTTCGTACGAGTGGTTCTTGCATGAGGCCCGTTGTTTGTTTACCTGTGAATTGGTCTTCACGTTTCACGTTTGTCATGTACAAAACCAGGTTCTGCGTATTTGAATTTCAGCTTGTTTACCCTCTTATAGTATATTCAAGAGTTTCAGCTGTGAATGAGTCAGAAAATGACCAGCCAGTGTTTCTGATGATTTTTGCCAGTATGTCTACCAAAGCTGAATTTTACCAGCGTTTTGCAGTCAGCTGTGTTAATTTCAGACATTGAAAAGTCACCTGGAGTGCTTCAGTCATATCAGTTATTTAGCAGATGCAGAATCTCTGTTGTCAAATGTACTGTATAGCTTTCACATCTAAGCAGTCCAGCGCCTTGATCCTGCAGCCCAGCAAGCCCTGCTCGATTACCAGCTCGACGTTTCTGACCTTGTCCTCTCTGGATATTTATTTTCCCTTTTGTTTTTTGTTTTTTCCATGAGCCAACTGTGAAAAGGGCTAGAGCGCATACTGATGCAGTTCTGTATGTCAGCCGTGTATTTAAGTTATTTATTTTCTGAAGTGTTGCTTTCACCGAGCTATGCAGTAACAGTAGTAGGGTTATTTATTATGACAAGAATTTCATTGTGAATCGTGTTGTTTTCAAATTGTACTTCTCTCCTTGTTTCATCCTCGGCCGTCTGTCCCGTCCACCTCAGCAGCACTGCATGTGGCTAACGAATGGATACTCTGAGAACAGTCCTTCTTCCGGTGTGAACTGACGAGATTGTGAAGAAGAAGGGTTAATAAAATCAGCAAGCCTATAGTGGAGATATTTGAAAATGTAGTTGTGTCTTGACAGAAGAACAAGTACAGTTTAAAGGAGGGTACTGGTGTCATTTAAAATTACGGCCCATTTATTACCGTCTCCAGCAACTTCACCTCTTCCTGGATGCAAATTGTCATTCACCAGATGAAAACACTCTGGTGTCATCCTTTAATTCATGGTTTTGTAGTGACGATGTCCCTGCTGTCCACACACAAACCTCTGGAGTCCTGAGCCGCAGCTTCACAGTGTTCATGCGACGCCACTGGGGTTTGTCTTTTTGGGGAAATCTTCTACGCTTTGTGGCGCTGGTAGAAATCTTAGATTGTGTAAGTTTCCCATGTTAACGCCTCCTCAGCAGTGAGAAGTTGTGTGTTTCACTGTGGACTTCATAATGCATCTTTAGGGGAGAATGTTTGAAAGCGAAACATGTTGTCAAGAAATACAATAAATGAAGCAATGATTGTTTTCTTGATCAATTAATTGTTTAGTCAATAAAAATGTCTTCAAATTAGGGCTGCAACTAACAATTATTTTCATTATTGATCAATCTGCCGATCATTTTCTCGATTAATCGATGGTCAGAAAATGGTGAAAAATGTTGATCACTGTTTCCCAAATCCCAAGGTGACGTCCTCAAATGTCTTGTTTTGTCCACAACCCAAAGATATTCAGTTTACTGTCACAGAGGAC